>JAJOOS010002698.1:0-26256 GCA_029582725.1 Solanum chiquidenum
ACATGTATTATATTGCACAATATGATAATCGAAGATGGACGTAATCTTAATGCACCAATTCAAGATGTTGTAGAGGCTCCAATTGCAACGACAAAAATGGTGGTAGATGAAAATCTTCGATTTGAACAATTTTTAGCTAGACATAAAAAAATTACGGACAAAAATGCTCATTTTGAACTCCATAACGTGTTAATAGAGCATTTATGTGAGCAACGTAATAATCTTGAAAGTTGGGTATTTATGTAATGCTTATATAATTATTTTTCATTAATGATTTCACTTTTATTTGAATTGTTCATGAATTTGTATATTATATAATATTTGCTTCCAATTTATGTTATTTAGAAATTTAGAATAATTTTTTTTTATATTAAAATAAGAATTTTAAAAAATAAAATTTTATATCACATGAAAATTATATAAAAGTGATTATTTAAAAAAAAAAAAAGAAGAGATTTTATATTATGAAATAAGAAAATAAAAATGAAATAGAAATAATAATATAATATTGAGGAGAGAGAAAAATATTTTTTTTTGGAGAGTAAAATAGAGAATTGGGTTGAAGTTGATTGTCTGAAAAAATAGAAAACTCTATATTTGGAGAGTGAAATAAAGAACAGGGTTGGAGATGCCCTTAAAAGGATTGGGAGACAGAAATGTATAGTTGATTATTGAGGCACTAGCCGTCCAATAACCTTTCTGAAGAGTTAATACCTCAGAAGGTCACTCAACTATGCACACTTCTCTCAGAAAGTCACTCAACTTTCAATTTTCACTCAAAAGTCACTCAACTATGCACTTCTTTCTCAGAAAGTCACTCAACTTTGAATTTTAACTCAAAAGTCATTCAACTATTCACTCTTTCCTCAGAAAGTCACTCAATCTATTTAATTGTTTTTTAATTAAAATTTGCTGATATTAATTGTTTATATAACAAATAATTTTTTAAAAAAATAATAAAAAGCACCATTTAAACCATTTAATGATCCACTCACCTAATCCGACCCATTAAAAAATATAATATGATTCATTTTATTTTGCCTTTAATCCTAAATATGACCTTACCTACTGTGTAATTTTTAGTGCCATATTATATTTAATTCCATCTGATGTGTAATTATACCTGCCAACACAGTAGGTGAACACAAATTATTTTTGGTATGCATTAAAAATAATCATACAATGCATATTATATTTTTTAAATAGCACTGAAAATTACACTGTAGGAGAAAGAGAGGGAATAATTTTCATAGGTAAGGTCATATTTAGGATTAAACGCAAAATAAAATGGGTCATATTATATTTTTTAATAGATCGGGTTAGGTGAGTGGATCATTAAATGGTTTAAATGATATTTTTATTTTTTTAAAATTTTCATTTGTTATATAAACAATTAATATCAGCAAATTTTAATTAAAAAATAATTAAATAAATTGAGTGACTTTCTGAGGAAAGAGTGGATAGTTGAGTGACTTTTGAGTTAAAATTCAAAGTTGAGTGACTTTCTGAGAAAGAAGTGCATAGTTGAATGACTTTTGAGTGAAAATTGAAAGTTAGGTGACTTTCTGAAAGAAGAGTGCATAGTTGAGTGACCGTATTATCCCCATTTCTGAAAGGGGATTGGAACTAGTGTGTTCTTTAGATTGTTATTTTTTTGATTGTCGAGGTAATATATTCACAGTTTATTAACAAAAAAATAGGAGAGGAAAAAGTGCATACGTGTCGGCATAAAAAATAATCATATTTTTAAATTATTAAAATAAAATTAGGATAATTAAATATAAATCATTTTAAAAATTAGTCCTATGTAACTGGAAAACTTTTTTTTTTCTTTTTAAATATTTAAAACTTAATTACGGTAAAAAAATTCCCACAAATCTTTTTTTAGTATAATATAAAAAAATTGAAAATAAAAATAAACTTGCCAACATAGAATGGAAAACAAATTTATACTCTACTTTTCTGTCGATTCATCAAAATCCATTCATCTGCCAAATCTCCAAACTTTGATTTTTCTGAAACAGTCACCTTGTAGCTGCAATTCTCAGGTAACCTTCAATTTTTCACTATTTGGTTGAATGAATTTGTAAAGTTTGCTTTCAATTCTCTTCATCTTCAAATTCAGTTTTGATCAATATCAATTTTTTAGATTTAGTTGAATGAGTTTATTAAATAAGCGAAGGATAAAAAGAAGATGGAGTTTCTTATGTATTTGACAATAAATTCTATGGGGTTTTCAAGTTTTGGTCTTTATTAGTTTTACATACAAAGAGTTTTCATTTTCTTGTCTGTAAAAATCCGAAAAGCAATCAAATTGAAAATACAAATCTGCCACCCAGATGAGAAAGATGAAGTGAGCAATCTTGAAAATAACAAGGAATTTGTATGTTGTTCAATCAAAAGAGAATTAACTCTTTCAGAATTAGTGTTAATTTCAGAGGGATTTCATCTTAACAGTGACTCTGCAGTCAAGATTAGCTATCCCAAAATCCCTTTTTTCCAAGATATTTTGCAAGTTGTTTGTCAAGTGCAACATCTCAGAGTATGTGAACGCCTATTTCTCAATTCGAATGCAATATTTTGACTATCTGTTCCAGTGATCTTCCCAACCGTTATACTAGAAGCTGAAGAAGAATTGGTCGCAACTAACTCATTTAACCGTATTTCCAGGTATCTGAATTTCATTTATTTTACATTGCTCATTAGTTGAATCTTCTAATTTCTTCATTATTTGTATTGTGGCTTGGGAACTTATATATAGAGTAAAAGATCATAGATCATATTAAAATACATAGGAAGATTGTAAACTTTGGATAAAGTGGTGCATACAAATATACTCTCTTTCCCCCTCTTTTTTTCATCATGTTGTTTCAAATGAAGAAAGTTCACCCATTAAAATACATGGGTAGATTTATTTTGTGATGTTAACTTATTGTGGAGCCGACTCGCTACTCATCTAAGCTTTAAGCGTTTTTCCATGGTAGGAACTCGGAACTCTTCCTATCAGATTTTTGATTCTCCTCATCTCATTTTAGATTTGTGCTATTAGATTCATTCCCCATTGAGACGCAATGCTTAATTTCTTGAATCTTTTACCACAATTTTAACAAGCTCATTGTTTTTATTCTCTTTTTTTACCTCCTATTTTTCAATTTAGGCATTTCTATGTTATGATGATTCTTTTATAGACGTGGGTTGTTTACCTTTTTGATTGAGTTTATTGAAGCTTTATCTTTCAAACTTTCTTTTTCTACTCAATTTTTTTCGACATCACTTATTCGATAAAAGTCTTGTCTATACTCTTCTAAAACAATTGTCTACTGATTCAAACTCGCTGACTGATGAAGTTACTTATTTTTGAAATTTTCCGACAACTGAAAATGAAGTATGATTCAAACTTCATATGTTTCGAAACTTGACAAAGAGGAGAGATGCAATGTCCTTATATCTGATATCAGGTAAATTGATAATAATCTTTTGAAAAAAATTAATTTTTGATTCTAGCATGTAGAATAGCACATTACTGTCTGCAATAATTACAGTAAATTAAAGATAGACCGTCAAGTATTTGACCTAATGCAGAAAACAAGAAATTTATATGTTTAGGAAAAGTTGATAATCAAGTTTACATTAAAAGGTTGGTGATCAAGTGTACAATCTTGATCATGATTCTCATGTAAGTCGGTCATATTTTTGTTGCATAGTCTGTGCTTGTGCAAAAATAGGAATCATGTCGATCTAGAACAAAAATTAGCTCCAGCTCTTGTCATAGTTGAGATTATACCTAATGATCGCTGTGAAACGAAAGGACTAATCTCAAACATACCCCCTTTATTGCTTGGCAGCTGCATAAGTTTCCAATTTAGAAAGAGAACTTTTAAAAATCAGTTAGAGAAACACCAACATCACTGAATTTCCTACTACGTGAGTTCCTACAAAATCTAACTCTGCTCTATGCGCATGTGTTGTGTAGTAAGAAACTACACTTTTACTCAAGGAACTCTTCCATTCTCTAGAAAATCAATAATAGTTGCTAATGTCATCTGTTATCATATAATGTCAAACAACTATATTGGTTGTATATTTGTACCATCTCTTGCTCATCTTTATGGAATGATATTTATATCCTCTTTTGGTAAAGAAATTCCTTCTTTAGCAATACATAATGCTTGTGAGCTTCTTGATAGAAGTTATAAATTTTGTGCTTGATGTTTTGTGATAAGTGAAGATACCTCTAGTTTCCTTATTTCCTTTTTTGTAATTGCTCCTTTTGCCCCTCTTTACAATGGCTAGTGTTACTTTGACAGCATGTTATATATATCAAAGCCTTTTGTAATTGCTTCTTTTGCTCCTCTTTAATTTATGTGAATCAGTTCTACACATCATTGTTACCTTCTCCTTTATTAATTAGGTGACAAATGTTGGAGTTCTTAAAGATTCATTAGTGTCACACTTGATGCAGATACATAATTACCACTAAAAATTGATCACTGTCCCTCTGTTTACAATGTCAAAGAGTGGTGAGGTTTCATGGAAAAGTGAGAATTTGGGCAAGCGGAGATGGGCTTTCGTGGTGTTCCTTGGGATACTGATACTTCATGGATTGGCTATTCTCGTCTTCACAAGAGGATTCCTCCTAACTCGCACTGAACTTTCACAATATAGTCACTGCTCTGATATTCAACAATCTCCATGCTTCTCTCCTCCTCAAGATGATCAAATGGTTAACCATTCCAAAGGGTGCTGGACGAAACCAGCCGTTGATCGAATTGTTATCATCGTTCTTGATGCTCTCAGGTATGACTTTGTTGCTCCAAGTACCTTTTTTGATGAGAAAAAACCGTGGATGGACAGATTGCAGGTGTTGCACAAGTTGGCATCTCAGCCAGGTTCGTTTGCTAAGATCTTTAAAGCTATTGCTGATCCTCCAACAACCAGTTTGCAACGTCTAAAGGGATTAACAACTGGTGGGCTTCCAACTTTTATTGATGTGGGTAACAGCTTTGGCGCACCAGCTATCATTGAAGATAATTTGATTTATCAGATGGCTAAAAATGGCAAGCGAGTTGTGATGATGGGGGATGACACGTGGGTTCAACTGTTTCCTCAACATTTTAATATATCTCATCCATTCCCTTCATTTAATGTTAAAGACCTTGACACGGTAGATAATGGCTGCGTTGAGCACTTGTTTCCATACTTGTATCAAGAAGATTGGGATGTACTTATAGCACATTTTCTTGGCGTGGATCATGCCGGACATATTTTTGGTGTTGATTCCACTGAAATGATAGAAAAGTTGGAGCAGTACAATGGGATTTTGGAGAAAGTTGTTGATGTCCTGGAAAGCCAAAGTGGACCTGGTGGGTTACATGAAAATACTCTGCTTCTTGTGATGGGTGATCATGGGCAAACCATCAACGGTGATCATGGTGGAGGTGCTCCAGAAGAGGTTGAAACGTCACTATTTGCTATGAGTTTGCAAAAGAATCCGTCTTCCTTACCGTCTGAAACTGATAGCTCATCTTGTCGGCTTGACACAGAGAAGAGGAAGATATGCACTAGCTCCATTGAACAGCTTGACTTTGCTGCAACAGTATCTGCTCTGCTTGGCATTCCTTATCCTTTTGGAAGCATCGGGCGTGTTAATCCTGAACTGTATGCATTAGCTGCTGGTACTTGGAACTTGGACATCTTTACCCCTGAAAGTGGAATAAATCTCTCAGGATCGGAAAGGTGGATGCAGAACTACGTCAATGTCCTCTGCATGAATACATGGCAGGTGAAAAGATACATTGATGTATATTCAGCTTCATCAGTGATAGGATTTTCAGACAAAGATATGTCTCATGTATCGGACCTCTATGCTCAGGCCCATGATAATTGGTTACATACCAAAGAAGCTGTTTTGAATTGTAAAAGTGAAAGTTGTTCAACATTGTTACCTCAACTGAAGAAGCAAGTTGAAGCTTATTCTAATTTCCTGTCAAGTATTACTGCACTTGCTCGTTCCAAATGGACAGAGTTCAATCTAAAGATGATGGGCACTGGTTTATGCATCTTGGTGCTCTCTCTTTTTGTTCACATTTTCACCATCAAGAAATTGGACAAACTATGCAGTTGCTATCTTCCTCGTGGTGGAGATTTTGTAGTTTCTTTTGAGGCTATTTTTGCTTATGCTGCTGTGCTGATTCGTTCTTTCAGTTTTCTTTCAAATAGTTTCATCTTGGAGGAAGGTAAAACAGCAAGTTTTCTGTTGGCCACGGCTGGAATGCTTCAATTACGTCAGGCAATAGTAAAAAAAAAGATGTTTCTTGAAGGACTTCTTTTTGTTCTGGTGGTTCCTCTTCTCAGATTTGGTATTGAACTTGGACAGTCTAAGCAGGCTGTCAATTCTTTATTTTTGAAGTCATTTGCTTCATGGACTGTAAGCGTTGACAACAGCACCAACTTATGGATTTATGTTGCTGATATATTGCCCTTTTTAGCTCTTGTCATTTTAGCTTATATACTTTATTACAAGAGCATCACGCACAGTTCTTGTCGGGGGATATTCAAGTTAGTTGCCGTTGGAACCATATTTGCTTCTTCTCTTATAGCTCTGGCTTGGGCTTTAGATGGTAACTTATTCAGCCCAAGCACAGTTATTGTGGATATAAAAACATATTGGATTCCTCGGATCATCTATGTTATTGGTCTTCTGCAATTATTTTTATTAGCAATATCTCAACTTTTTGGTAAAGAGAAGACTTCAGGTTGGGAGGAAGATACAATTGTTAAGGCAACTGCCATGTTATCAGCATGGAGTTCAACAATAATCATTTTATCCGGGAAACAAGGTCCTCTAGTTGCTCTAGCAGCAGTAATTCAAGGGTGGTGTGTAATTAGGTTGATGACGTTGGAACGAGCAAAGAATGACTATTACGACAGTTCAACTTCATATTCTTCTCCGGTGGCAAAATGGAGTCTTTTAGCTGTGTGTCTGTTTTTCTGCACTGGACATTGGTGTGCCTTTGATGGCCTGCGCTATGCTTCCGCATTCGTTGGGTTTGATGAATTCAACCTTATTCGTCAAGCTGCCCTGCTTACCATAGATACATTTGGTTTCTCCCACATTCTTCCAGTAATGGGACTTCCACTTATCGTTGCTTGCCGACGACACCCAGAAGTCCAGGCTGAGAAAAGGAAACCACTGTTTTTTCTCCAGTTATGCCAGGTCTATTTGATGTACGGACTTACTATGGCTATATCTATGACACTTACAATTATATGTGTTACGATTCAAAGGCGACACTTGATGGTATGGGGTTTATTTGCTCCAAAGTTCGTCTTCGATGCTGTGGGTCTTCTTCTTACGGACCTCTTCATATGCCTCGCATCACTGTACTATTTTGCATGACCAAATAAACTAGATGAAGAATTAAGCGTTATGGAGGTGAGCTTTCAGCAATTTCATCGGACAATCTCACTAAGTTCTTCCATTAACATCAGTATATCGTCCTCGCTAAGGTAACTCCCCATACAATTGCATCGGAATATAGTTCATTCTTGGAAAGAGAAGAAAAGTGAAGATAGTAGAGTAACATTTTGTTATATCCTAATTTATTCTTAGATTTTGATTGATTGATTATAGATTTATAGTTACCATTTAAGGCTTTGGCCTTAAGTGGGTAAATTTTGATGGATTATTAAAAGGTTATATTGAGGTTAAATTTTTTTTAGCGGGGGCAAGAACACCTGATGATTTCTTTCCATTAGTCCAAGCCTTACTATACAGAGTGACTTGGTACTTGTACTATGTTTCTTTTTATTCAAAAGAGCATTTTCACTCAGAAACTGAGCTCTTCTACTTGAGTTATTTCTGTTATTTGCCTCTTCTGTCTTTGAGTGTTTGAATGCTATCCTTTCTTTTGGTCCTGTCTATGAGTGTCCTACTATTATTCTGTGTTGGTGAGAGATAGTAGGTACCTCATGAAACTAGTCGAAGGTGTGCCAAGCTGCCTTGGATGCCACCGTTTTAGGAGAAAAAAAAGGTGACAAAGATTGTTATGTTATGAAGGGAATATCTCCCTTCTTGCTCAGTAACAGAAAATAGAGACGAAATATTGCTGGATGTGTGTCGGATCTTTAAAAAATAATGCATTTTTAGGATCCGACATGGGTGTGGTGACATTTTTGGGAGTCCGAGCAACATAGCTTATAATCCCTATTGGACTGGAGAAGTACAAATCCTTCCCACATTTCAGTCAATCTTCTCCTTTGGATTCAAGAATTTCACAGCAAGCAGAATGGAATGGAATGTGATTCCAAATTCTGAGCTTTCCATGCTCATGTTTTCTGAGTTCCCAGTTAAAGAAAAAAAGGACTGGGCTTAGGCTTGAAATAAGCACCCATTGCTTATCTAGTAACAAATACTAAACTATTCAAACTGAAATCCATTTAGAGAAGCTTCTGGACTGCTCAACCTCAGCTACTTCTCATTTCTCAACCTCAGTTCAGTTGAGTAGATGTTCAAGTGGGGGATAAAAGGCTAGGATAACATCAGGAGTGGGTGTCAGATCACGACATTTAGTTCTCTTCTTAACCATTCTAACATATTTGTGATAAACTAAGATAAATAGCGAGCACAAGGAGAGTTGTTTCACATAAGCTATTTTCTAGCATATAATTTACGAGCACATTATTCAGATGGGATAAAATTTCACTCATCAGACTTCTGTTACTCTGCACAAACATCAGAGTGACCCGGGGATAAATGGACATCTGAAAGATTGTAGGAGTAAAATCTATTGCAGCTCAGAGACGGCCTCTCAAGAGTTACACCAGAAAGAACTAAAGAACAGTAAACACAAAGATCGCTAATACAAAACTACAACTTATATGCAGCGGCAACCAAAACCAAAATCTCATTCTTTTGACACCTGAAGATAGACCATTAGAGTGTAACCATTGATCACAGATGCCTCCGGTCCAGATAAGCCAAGCCTCCGAAACAAGCCATACCTGCCATCTTCAACAATAGGACTTGATGCACGAGCAGGATCTCATCTCATCTGGTGAGTTAATGAAGGACCAGCCACAGGTGGAAGCTCCCAGTAAACATCTAAAACTGACTCTACAAACCTACTATTTTTAAAATGTTCTGCATAAGAAATGGCCTTATGCTGTGGTTAAAATCATCCCGCATCTGCCCTCTCACACCCCACCAAGCTTCACCAGGACCGCAAAGTTCATCAATATCAACAGCCTTCTCCCAGAATTTCTTCCTTAGGTTCCTTGTAACTATCCATGACTCTTTTGTAAATTTTGGAGGTGGCCAACATAGCCCTGAATGCTGAGGAATACAACTTTTACCAATTTTTTTTAAAAAAAAGTCACAAATATTTTCACGAATTGAAAAGACATTCGTATAGAGAATTGGCATGGTCTAGGCATAGCATAACAAATTTACTCATATTACCCGGATCAGAAAACTCTGCAAACAAAATTGTGGCAGCCATTGGTCTGTTCTCTTTGTAGAAGATTTTGCAATTCTGGTTGTTCTTCATCTTGCGAGACTCGGTGAGTTCATCTATCTCTTCTCATATTTTAAATTTAGTTCTAATATGTGTTACTCGAGTCGAGGGATAAATAGTACTAGGCAAGTCCCATGAACGAGCTCGATCTTGAAAGCCAGTAAGGGGTTTGGAACTTGAGACCTCTATTATGGAAGTCCAAAGCCAAACCATCTGAGCCATCCTGAAGGGTTTGAACCTAAGACCATGGACTAACCAAATTTAGCTGACTGTAATCTTGATGAACACACTAGATTCTGATAGGATGAACAAAGAAAGGTCTCGAAGAGGTGCAATTGAGTTCAATGTGAGGATGGTGGCTAGGGTGAAGTTTAAGGCTGGGGCTTGGAGAGCGAGGAGGAGGTTTGTAAGGATCTACTGTAAGGATTTGTCAGTGGGGTCGGGTCAAATAATTCATCGGGTACCTTGCTTGGTGGTGCATGACAGTGCTGGGTTGGACTCTGACGGTGATCTTTGCTTGTTTTAAGGTGAAAATCTATCGAATTTTCAGGAGTAGTTTTTTGATATTGGCAAATGCAATGTGGTTAATTGTGATTGAATCAATTAAAGGTGGTCTGAGTTATATTTATTATAAGAAAGACTGATTATAAGGGTTCGTTGGTTTACGTTGTGTATAATTTTCTCAGTAGTTGTTTTCATGAGGTACATTGGTTATAAAGCTAATAGCTTTTCCTCAGTTTTCTTGGTTTTATCTATTTTTCATTTGCTTTTAATAGTCCTTAGCATAATGAATGAAGTGGACATGAATGTTATGTTAAAAAGTAAATATGAATTGAGAGTAGCTATATACATCACTGATCTTGAGATAATTGAGATGTAGAAAGGCCCTTTAGTTCAATTATGGAATTTGCTTCTGGATCATTCTGTCGGTTCACATATTTGATTATTGACATCAGCCTGTATAACTTAATTTTTTTTGTCCTGGTGCTCTGACATGTTTGTTTTCCAAGTCCTACCAAAGTTCTTTTTGGAATATAAATTACTGGAAAGTGATACCTAGTAGTTCAAGGATATTTTAGTTCATGTGCAATTTCTGTATATATTGATTTCTTCTCTACTAGCTGCTGGTAGAAATTCACTCTTGAACTGCGACTATCGAAATGTGCTCATCTCTTGGTAGATGATAAGTAGACTGGCCAGTTGTTGATGTGTTAAAGACCTAGGTTTTGCTGAAATAGAGGATATCACCTTTCTTAGTGTCTGTATTCTGATCTTGTTAGGTAACAGACAACTCAGAGCAGACATGCCTGTATCTCTTCATATCTGGACCTACAGTCCTCAAACGAGTAAGACTGTCACAAACTTGAAGGTTTAGATTCTTGGTCCTAAAGAATCCTAACCGTGGCTGTTACTGATGACTTCGGCTTACTCTTAAAAGTTCCCTCATCTCCACACTTGATAACCTAAGAAGATGTGTGGATTTGAGAAGATGAGTGAATTGTAGGGGATATGTTAGGACTTCAGTAATTAGAGATGTGAATGGAGATGAAATAAGAGTTAAGATGAGTCAGTTTCAGTGGTTTAAGAATTTCAAGGTGTGCATTTGCTAGCTGCATCTATGGATACTTGATTTTAATGGTTAGGTTAAAAGATTAGTTAAAGCTGTACGGCGTTTTTCTACATTTGCAAATTTATCACTGCTTGTATGATTGTATGAACTTGTCCGGTATATGAATATATTATTCCATTTCTGTTACTTTTTAATGTTTCTTGCACTTCGATTATCGTATTATTTGTTGTAGTGAATGTTTCTTTTGTAGTATGCCTTTCTTAAGCAGCAGACCCCACTTGTGGGATTACACTGTGTATGTTGTCGTTTGTTTGTTTGTGTATCACTAATGATGATTTTAGATTACACTGAAGGAAGAAAAATATGAACAATACAGTTCATGTTGGTACATCAACAAACTTCATTTTCCACCATTCACTTTAATATTCTCTAATTGATCATAAGTAAAAGTTGGTACATCTTTGGTTTTTGTATGGTCTTTGGCATAGTTAACCCAATTTATCATTAACGAGTATATATGACGGATATGCCAGTATACGTTTCGAGTTTGAGTTATAAAAATTACTACTTGGTATAAGAGTCTAGAAGCAGACTGCTCCTGATCGACATGTGTGCTTTATATTAAGGGCAAAATTGTATTTTCCGACCTTCTTTGTTTGGTTCTAAAAGATTGTGCTGGCTTTCTCCCAACTATACACGTACTGAACAATTGGCTGAGTAGCAGCTTCTGAGATAATTATATGTGAAATAGGCAGTGATTTAGCGATATGTCTCAACGGTTTGCTGTGTGCTAGATTGTCTTCCTCTGCTACATGTATTGGCAAAATTTTAAACCCAATTTTGCGGTTCTTTCTTTCCAACGGTTGTAATCAACCTTTTGTTCAAGGTTTCTTTCGCAGTTGGTTTATATGAAGAAATACGCTTCTATGTTTTGCGTTTAACATCTGTGAGTTCTATTCGGTGATTGCATGCGCTGACATCCTAATTTCTACTGTGGACTTTTTTGTTTATAATTTCTTAAATTTACATGTGCTTGTTGTTTAATCGGGAATATTTGGATCTAAGATGATAGCTAGGAGATTTATTATTATTATGATAGGGTTATGTTGAATGGCAATATCATTGTAATCACACATGTCTTGGAAGCAATTTTTTCCTTGTGTAATTAATTAGGATTTAGGTTGGAAATATGGTTGTTGTTAGTAGATAAACATGATGTAATTTAGGGTCTGTTTTCAAGGTAGAGAAACTATGTCTAATTGACCCTCAGCTTGAGTAGAGTAAAAACACGACTCAATTTAGTTTCTCAAACATTAATAGCTAACTTGATATTAGTTTGAATGTTCTTTGTTGTATATATCATAAATTTTCTTCTTGTACTTCAAATTTTTGGCTGACAAATCCATTTATTCGTGCATCTACTATTACACTCTACTTATATAGCCTATGTGAAATCCTACTTCAGTGATATGCTACTAAGTTTCATTGCATGCTTGTGGCATCTTTGTATGTTGGCGGCCGTTTTGAGATATGCGATTCTATTATAGGTTTTGACTTATTCACAAAAAGCTTGACAAAGTTCCACGTATAAACATTGCAGACAACTTTCAATGAGAGGATGTAAGAGTACAAAAACGGAAATAGACATATCATTCAATGAGCTTCCAAATGGTGATGTTACACAACTACATAGCAGAGAATGTCGTATTACCATCAAACACAACTGAGTAGAGACTTGTCTGTAAGTCGTTGAATTATATGTTGTTTGACACAAGTTCTTAAAGATATATTATATAGGCTTTCTCAAATGTGAAAGATGATCGATCTTGTGTCTATGAGACAGCAGGATGCAATTAATATGCAAACTGGGATTTGGAGATAATGATAGGAATAGCTGTGAAGATGATGGATATGCCTGTTCTAGAATTCGTTTAGGATCTAGCATTGCTGTTGTATGTCCCATTATACTTCCTGAAGTGGAAAGACTGCCTTGATATATATACTTATTTGGATAGGTTACCTTGATGGACAAGCCATGTGGTCTTCAAGTTTGATGTGTGCCTCTACTTTTCCTTATATACTCAATTCTTTCATCACTTCCAGTATGACATGCTATTGAACCTCATAAATGTTATATTGCTTGATAATCTTCAATTTACAATTTGTCAATTATTTTGCATCAGCCGTGCTCAACCTTTACAGAGGCTTTGATGTTAGCGTCTTGTGTTTATCGACCTTTAGTTCTCCCTTTCCCCGCTCTTTCCACCCACCATTAAGATATTCAAACACCACAGAATCAACAACTAGGGATATTAGCTTTGGGGTTACAACTAGGGATTAAATGCATACCTGTTCAAGAGATCATTAGTGATTGTCTGTTATGTGCATAAAAATAGTGATGTTTTGTAACCTATTTTTTGGCTTCACATAGTAAAGCAAAACTTATATGTCTACTCATTGTTAGAGTTCCTTCAGCTGATTGTTGATGTTACCTGCACTTTGACTGGGTCTATTGTGAATTTTTAACATTATAAAACTGAGTGTTTTGCTGATTATCCTATCCTAATTACCATAATTCCCCTGTTTGACAAAAGTTGCATTTGTATATAATATAATCAGATTGTAACGAGTATAGTTTAGTAGTTGCTGCAAGTCATTTAGTAAATTAACGTTGATATTAAAAAAGACTCGGTTCTTACGTATTAATTAAACTAAATAAAATTAGAGTTTAACTTACATACATTGCCAATATAATAATGTGATTTTGCATCATCAAGTTGATTATATTTATAATAACATGGAATATGTAAAGAAAAATAGAATATACACAAACATTGCCTCTATCTTATATAGGCAAAAGGACTGTCTTTGATAGAAGCTCGACTCAAATAACACATCTCAAAATCATGATTAATTTTTGGGACAAGGCACAAGTACCACCCTAAACTATGACCAAAATTTTAGATACACATCTAAATTTAACTAGGGTTGTATTACCGTTCCAAACTAATTTAAAATTGAATAAATAAATCATAAATGCCGACGTGACATAGAGAGTGCACACTTTCTTGAAGATATGTGATGAGTGAACAAATTGGACACATATCCTTTTTTAATTGATAACTTTATAATTAATTAGTACACATAATTTATATATCTATTTAGTTAACACATCCAACTTGGGTGGTTAAATGTGCCACGTCAGCACAAAAGGTGCAAAAAAAATACGAAAAAAATGAGTTTGGGGGTTGGGGGGTAATAAAACCCTAGTTAAATTTATTTGTGTCTCGGGAATTTCGGTCATAGTCTAGGGTGTACTTGTGCCTTATCCTAAAAGATATGATAACTTTTATTTAACATAAAGTAAATTATTACATACATATAATTAAGAAATTTAATCTTCTATCTTGAGTAAATTATATCAATATTAATTGTATCCCTAATATACAGATATTGTGGTCACACCAAGCAAAGAACTGTTATTTTATTTATTTTTTAATTCTATGTTTTGTGCCAACATTAAAGTCTCAGCTAAATCGCTTTCAACATGCTTTTTTTCAATATCTGAGGTCGAACTCGAAACTTTGATAAAGAACTGCAATTTTACTAGTGTTTGTGTTTTCGTTTATGCTTATTTTATGTGCTAGTAATTAGAAGGAAATCAGATATGGGGTTCCAAAATTAGGAAAAGCTGTAAAAGTTATTGTTAATGTAGTTATAATATGGATTGGATTATTGATTTTCAAAGCCATCATTCGGGGATTGATTCATGATGCAGAACAAATGGTTTTAGATTTTTAATTAGTTCTATCAACAAATGTGTTATCCTTGATTATCTTTATTTATATATGATAAAGAGATTTTAGGTTTTTGATTCAATAGTAATAAATCTAGTGTAACGTTAGATGTATAGTGGGTGCATGCCATCTGTTAAGTTTTTGGATGGTGTATCAAGTGTTGTATTTTTTTTTAATAACTATGGTGGTTGGTCCAATTTTTGTGTACCTCGACTAATTCCATTGTATTATCATTTTTCACTATCAACATTTATCAAGAATCTTTTTGTACTAAAATTAGAATATATGAGAAAATGCAAAGAGATCTGTCACATGATTTGAATCTGGAACCTCATAATTTTTTAACTCACTCTATTGACCAGTAGGCCACACCCTAGATGCCTAAGTTTTGTATTTTGATGAGGAATGATAGAGGGTTGAGCCATAATCCATTGAGAAGGTGGAACATAAAAGATCTTTTGTTTATAAGAAAAAGATACAAATTGCAAAGCTTTTGATCTAGTAGCAATGGGTTCAATTAATCCATGGCTTTATACACTAGCGTGTTTGGTAGGGAAGAAAACAATCTTTTCAAATCTTTCCGTGTTTGATTGGTTAAAATGTCTAGAAAATAAGTTTCTTAAAAATAAGTAAAATAACTTATCCAATAGACGTAGGGAAAATGAGTTGTATAAGTAGTATCATTTCAAGTTTATTGTCTTCTCTCACCCACCCAATTCCCTCATATGGTGTCATTTCAAGTTTATTTCCACCTTCTCATCTGTCCTAACCTTAGTGATAGATATTCAGTGAAATTAATTGAGCAAAAACTGGATAAATTTCTTTACAAAACTTGATTCACCACCCAAAATCTGAACCAATGGCATGCCCCCACTACACAACTAATGCTACATTACATTTGCTATCGAACTAAAATTCTGGAATGTCTTTACAATATACAAATGAAAGTAATCAAGGACAATACATTTTTTGATTGAGCTAATTTAAAGTTTGAAATCACTTATTCTAAATCATTAATCAACCCAAATAGTAGCTTTTGGAATCAAATAATTCAGTTCACATTATAGAACATTCAAACTTGATTCGAGGTAAATAATAATTTAATTATTTTCTAATTTACGTAATATGTACATGTTAACTATTTCAGTGATAATAAAAATATTTTAAAACATAAATGTTATTAAACCTAATTATTAACTAAAAGTATTTTTATTTAATTTTAAATAATTTAAGAACATTTTTAATCATTTCAATCAAATAGCTTACCTTGGCTGTTTGCCGTTGCTGTTGCTTTCGTTTTGCCTTACTCTTTTGTCAGTTTCTCAAAATATGTATCTCTTTCCTTTTTTTCAGTCGACATTTACGCACTACACTACCACACTCAGTCCTTGTCAATTTCAGTGCCACATACTCTAGATCACACTCTCTCTTCTTCCTCAAAGTTCTCCCATGGAGTTACTTCATTGTCCTTCCAGCTCTACCTACAAACCTAAACTCTCTTTCCACAACCATCTTTTCTTGAGGAGAAACAGTAACGGTGTAGATTTTGAGAGTATTTGGAGAAAATCGAGGTCTTCAGTGATTAATGCTGCTGTTGATAGTAGACGTGGAGGTGTGGTGAAGACTGCGGCTACTGCGGTGGTGGTGGAGAAACCGACTACGGAACGATGTCGTTTTGAGGTTTTATCAGGGAAGCCATTGCCGTTTGGTGCTACTGCGACAGATGGTGGTGTGAATTTCGCTGTTTTTTCGAGGAATGCTACAGCTGCTACTCTTTGCTTGATCACTCTTTCCGATTTACCTGAGGTAATTCTACCATTATAAATTTTGTATTAATTTTGTTTTATTGTATATTAGATTATATCCTTGTTTCATCCCTTTGATCATAGTAGCTGGTTACACACTTCAATTAAAGGGACGTTTAGCCATGTTTCATTGTGAAATTTGAAAAAAAAAAAGTAGATTTTGTTTTCAAAGTGAAAAATGATATTTGAAAGTCGGAGTTGTATATGTCTATGAATACATACTAGAGCTGTTTTTGACTTTTTGTGAGTAATTTGGAGTGACAACACCTATTTGTTGTTTTCAAATTCTTGACAGAACACCGGAATTTTATGGCCAAACTTGAGAAAAAAGTGAAACTTTTTCATGGCAATTAACATTGCTAAAAAGTGAAATTTTTTCATGGCAACTAACATTGCTTCTTAGTTGTGCTTCATTCGTATTTATGTTTTCTCTTGATAATTGTAGCTTCCTGGAAGAAATAAGCTATTTAGTTGACTGTTTCTTCTGAAGTTCACTTTTTCTTGTAGCACATTTTTAATCCTAGTTTATAATGGGTTGTTCTCATTGTGACTCGTTGAGGATAGTATTACTGCTATTGATATTAACAGCATATTAAAGTTGCAGGGAAGTATTATTCCATCAGGAAGTTCACTTCCCTTTTTTTTCTTCTTCTGATTTTCATGTTTCATAATGTATTAGATTGTATAAATGAAAATGCTTGATCTCTAGCTTAAATGAAAGGATAATATTTTTTCCTGTAAGTGTGTTTTATGATCAACAACTTTTCAAACCAGATCATCAATATCAATTGCTCTTCATTCAGGTTCATTTCATTCCAATACTAAATTATTCCCCCTTTCAAGAAAAATATGGGGATTTCTATATCTCATACTTATCCTACGCGGATCACTAGTTTCATCCTAACTAGTTTGTTTCACTTATATTGTTCCTTGGCTTCCACCCGTGTTCTGCTTTTAGTTAATAGTTAAGTCTGCATTAATTTTGAGGGACTTAGGTCTTCCTATAAGCTTTCCTCCATTTCATTTTAGGCTATGTTATATGAGTTATTATACTGTGTAGAGTATGAGATATAAAAGGGCTTATTATGTAAATTCCTCTAAAAGATTTCAATATATTTATGCAAAGACATTTTATGGGATTAGTTATAGCATATCAGGAGAAAGTGTATAAATTATATTCTTCAATACGCTGTTGCACATCTGGTTTGTTTGTCTTGTCAGTTTTCACCTCTTGTTTACTCTTGCAGAAGAGAGTGACCGAGCAAATTTTCCTGGATCCTCTAGCTAATAAAACTGGAGATGTATGGCATGTGTTCCTTAAGGGAGACTTTGAGAATATGCTATATGGCTACAAATTTGATGGGAAATTCTGTCCTGAAGAAGGACACTACTTTGACTCTTCGCAGATAGTGTTGGATCCTTATGCCAAGGTCAGATAATTATGAAGTAAGAATGTTTTCTGTCAATATAAAGTCTATGCTTTCTTAATCAGACTATGCTTCGTATTACAAATGACCTCTATTTGTGTATTTAGCTATTACGTCCTTTTGTGCTACACCGAGTCATTTTTGAACTTTCTTGCAGGCTATAGTAAGCAGAGGAGAATATGGTGTATTAGGGCCAGAGGATGATTGTTGGCCCCCAATGGCTGGCATGGTGCCTTCTGCTTCTGATCAGGTAACTAAGTCTCTTAGTGTTCAACATAGTCAAATGTATGATCTGGTGCTTTCTATTATTATGTTTAGTTTTACTTTTCCCCAGCAAACTCTGGAATTGGCCATAAAATGTTGAAATGTCCACAATCATCAAAAAGCATCTTCGTGCTTGCCTTCCCTATAGAAAAATACTGTGTGGCGTCATTACTGCGAACAACTTAGATGAGTTATAGGGATATATGGTTTTGTTTGTTCAACATGTCTGTTTTACTGTTTGATCTTTGTTATTTTCAGTTTGATTGGGAAGGAGATCTACCACTGAAGTTTCCACAGAGAGATCTTGTAATCTATGAAATGCATGTTCGTGGATTTACAAATCACGAGTCGAGTGAAACAAAATATCCTGGTACTTACCTTGGTGTTGTGGAGAAACTTGATCACTTGAAGGTGAACGCTTGGTTGTTATAATATTATATGTTATAATCTGTAAGCTTAGCATATCATTGATTTTTTCAGTAGTAAGTTCTAGCTTAACTGATATTGTTAGATCAAGAACAACTTTTGGACACACCGAAATTTGAGGACGTCTATGTGTCTACATTCATAAATTGTATTGCTAGGGTGTTTGGCCCAATTTTTTTCTCTGTGTAAATGAATACACGAGAATTATAGTTGTGAGAGGAGACACTTTATTTATCTATTTAGGCCCATAACAGTAAAAAATTTATAACTGAAGTGCAAGCATATACAGAAAAAATTAGGAAAGCATACCCTAGGGAAGGAATCTTCACTTAGGGGTTAAGGCTAGAAGATTTATGACCTATTTGGGGATGATGAAAAGGGGCAGGTACTAGATAGAAGTGACACCTGTAACTGTTAAAAGAGACAAGGAATTGAAATCGAGCATCTTTCCCTAAGGCCATGAAACTTTACCTAGTTGGGTTGCATCAGATAAATGTAAGCATGTAAACAATGCTTCTGAAAGTCTGAAAATTATGAAAGATATCCAACTATTTTAGAAGTGCAAAATTATTCGTGGCATTTAAGAAAACAAATCTGCTTATGGCTGGAGATCTCCTAGATTGATTAACTAGGCCAAAATGCTTTATCAAAAAAAGAAAAAGCTAAAACAATAAAAAAAATATTACATAAATATCCCTTTAACTTGGTCTCATTTTACATTTATGCCCTCCAACTTTGGGTGTGCACAAGTAGACCCTTAAACTTGTATAAAGTTAAACAAATAGACACACACGTACGTACGTGACATCCAACATGACACTTTACGTCCTACGTGGTATTCTATGTGTATTATGCCACATTGGACTCATGTGTCTACTTGTTCAACTTTACACAAGTTTAAGTGTCTATTTGTGCACATCCAAAGTTGGAGGGCATATATGTGAAATGAGGCCAAGTCAAAGGGCACATTTATGTTTTATGCCTAAAAAGGTAGACTAAACCATGAGTATCTCAGATTGCTGCTTCATTTTGGGTGCTATATTAATAAGCTCAACAAAATAAAGTAGTACTATGGGGTGTTGTCAAAAGTGAAAAGGGTCAAAGCCCAAGGTCTGGTAGGGAAAGCATGAAACTGTGCAAGCTCTAATACTTTCCAATACATGTAACACATCATTTCTTGAATTTTGGAGTTCATTATAGGAAATGTCAGAATCTGACTCTGAAAAGTTGGATAATTGGTTATCTGGTGGCTATGTTAGAGTTTGCCTTAATTTAAGTTGAGAATAACTAGATAGCACAGAAGTTTTTATTGCTTGCTGGTAGATTATCTGTGTGTAAAAATTTAAGTGAAAATATAAAGGTTTTCTAACAGAAAATGTATATGGAATGAAAATTTAGGAGTCTTGGAACAGCCATATTTTTTATATTTCTACCTCATTGAATTTGATGGTGGCTTTTCATTAAGTTCATTACATTTCAGATTAATTTGACCATAAAGGTTTATTCCATGACTGTCAAATTTCACTTCATTAGATTTTGAAACTTCAGCAGCTTTCCTATATGTGATATAGAATAATTTATTTGTTGTGCATCTTAAGAGGATTCTATGTTCTGCAGGAACTTGGTGTCAACTGTATAGAGCTAATGCCCTGTCACGAGTTCAATGAGCTGGAGTACTATAGTTATAACTCTGTATTGGGCGACTACAAGTAAATCCTATCTTCACTTCGCAACGAGTGACTTTCATGCTTTGAACTTATTGGTCTAGGAACATTATAGAAGTTTAATTTGTAAGACCACACAGGTTATCACACATTTGATATATGAAATGGAAATGATGAAGTATTCGAATTTCAGGTTCATAACTCTCACTTAGATAAATTACTTGCATTTCAGTTCTAAACATGGTATTCGGATTAGCTTATGTCATGCTTGAGAGATCTTTTAAATTCACAAAATCTTGGAAGAAGATTGTTACATTTTACCTGTCTAGCTTTGCATGTTTAACCTTTTCTGTCAGCAAAGTTACTTTGTCCTTGTCCAAAGAAGTCAGAATAGTCTTAGGTTCAGAAAATAACCTCCTGCTCAGCTACCTAGAAATATTCCAACTGAATTAGAATGGGGAGGACCTTAGATTATATCCCACTTTGATGATTCAAGTGATGCATGCAGAAGCCTGCTGTTGTGTGGACTATGTTTCGCCACTAGTTTGATTGCTTTGTGGCAAAACCAGTCCAGGTAATCATAAGTTGAATGAATGTTAATTTAATACATAAGTGAGGCTGAATCAGTAGACAGTAGTGATAGGAGGTGATTATTTTTTCCTACTTCTTTGGGCACTACAACAACATACCCGGTATATTCCCACAAGTGGGGTCTGGGGAGGGTGGGGTGTACGCAGAACTTACCCCTAATGTAACTAACTGATGTTGTTCCCTATTTTGATCATGGGATGGGGTTCTTTTATTTCTTTTTTCTTTGGAGGTGGGGCGGGTGGTATGAAAGTTCTGAAATTAAACTAATTGATGCTGTTCCAAAACTCAATTATTGACATAATTTTATAGCTGGATTTTGTTAATGTGACAAGTCTAGCTCATAAAAGACTGATTAAGAATCTCTTCATGTTTACCATCCAAATATTGCTAGATGGCACAGAAAGGTAAAAGTCAAATGGGACAAATTGAAGAGAGATTCTATGAGAAGAGTAGAGAGCATACTTTCGAAAGTCCTCTAAGAATAATGTGCAATGATCACCAGAATGATCTTGCATGCAGGGATTGTAGACAGTTGATTTGGATGTCTCTTTTTCATTGAGCCCATATCTGAGGTATGAACCTGATTTTTCTGCATAGGATTAAGTGCGAAAGTGATGCTAAGCTCCTATGGTGATAAATTTCAGACACTTACATTTAAAGATATATTTAGGCTTAATTAGTCAATACTACTGAACACAGCATAATTGACATCCAAGCGTTTTCATTGTGTCAAAGCTGCTTATAGATGACTTGATAGTAGATACACAATGCTAATTATATCTCTTTGGTTAGTGGTATATATCCTTGACAGTATTTGCTTGAAGATATTAACAACTGCATGAAAAATAGGGAAAACTCAAAAATATTGGCTTTGTTATCAATTTTAATCTTATGGGATATTTATCTTTCTAGGTTTAACTTTTGGGGCTATTCTACTGTCAATTTCTTTTCTCCAATGGGAAGATACTCATCTGCTGGTCTAAGTAATTGCGGCCTCGGTGCAATAAACGAATTTAAGTATCTTGTCAAGGAAGCACATAAACGTGGAATCGAGGTGACTCTTACTGGAGAAAACTGCGAGTTTGTTCTCCAAATTTTGGTGTATTCTCTTCTGATTGTTCATTGGCAGGTTATCATGGATGTTGTTTTCAATCACACTGCTGAAGGAAATGAAAATGGTCCCATACTATCATTTAGAGGCATTGACAACAGTGTGTTTTATACGCTAGCTCCTAAGGTATGTTTGTCGCTAATCCATGCACATTTTAGTTTTTTGACTCTTAAAATAAAGTCCAGAGTCTAAGTTGAAGTTCCATATATGGATTCATTTGCTTTCTCTTCAGAATTTAATCATTGTGAAGTTGCTCCACTATTACAAATTGATTCTTCAGATCATGAAAATATCCTTTTTTCCTATTCTAAGATAATTAAACCCTGCAATTGCTTTACTTAAAAACAAAAAAATAATAATTAAACCCTGCGGTGCGGGATTCTCCACCTTAAGCTTATTATGTTGTCTATAACTCTATATCACACACTTCATCAAAATCATAACAGATGAACTGGTCATATCCTTCTCAAAAAAATCATAACAGATGAAATTGTTAAGTTGTAAGGCTTCATTTTTTATGACTGTAAGCACTTTGGTGACGGTAAATGTGGTGCAAACGAGCAGAAACATACTCATCAGCAATGAGCCATGCCTTTCAATCATGTTTCCTTGGTGAAGCACTAAAATGGAGAGATTTGGTTAGTGTCATAAACTGCTGCCCAATGAATAAATTTAAACATAATGTATTATGGCTTCTCACAAAAGTCATACCAAAATACTCATGGGTGCTTGAAATTTGCTGATACTGGCTTCTTTTTGGTTGGTGCTTTTCTATAAAGAATAATAACTCACAAGATACTGAATTCGTGTATATTTTCTTGCTATACTTATTCCAAGGTCGTTATTTTACATTGTAGAGAATATGTATCTACAAAAGGTTCTTGAATGTGGACCAAGTTGTATTTTTTCCCCCTTTTTTTGGATAAGGGTATGTGAACAAAGTTGTACTTAGAAAAAACAATGTATTTTAAACATTAGTAAACATGTTCTTACTTGTAGTTCAATTCGTTAAAAAGGAAAGTCTTATTTGCATGAAGGAATGTAGAATTATTGTTTTAAAACATGGATTAACTGTATGATTCCTAGTTAAAAATATATCTCATGGCTTTACAGGGTGAATTTTACAACTACTCAGGATGTGGGAATACCTTCAACTGTAATAATCCCATTGTACGTCAATTTATAGTGGATTGCTTGAGGTGAGTTAGATTCAAAATGTCATGTGGTGAATATCAGTGTATTTCCTAGTTGTTGTTGGTCCGTGACAATCATATCCTGCTTCGCCATACCTCAGAAAGATCTCATGGTAAAATAATCATGCAGCAGTTCTCTTAAGACCAGTAAATAAACAAATAAAAATGTCCCATAGCCAAGGTCTTAAACTTTTAGATGAGATGTGGCACCACACAGAGATCCTCCTCTCAACTGGAACTGCCACCGATAGTCATATATTTCTTCAGGCTTGTCTTGAGGAAGCTAATCAGTCCTGCACATAAAGGGTTGTATTAAAAATTACTCTAAATAAATTGAATGATTTAACACCCAAGGGTGTGTCTGGTGATCAATAAATTGGATTGAGAACCATGAGGTCTCAAGATCAAATCCCAACGGATGCAAGAACACTAAGTGATTTCTTCCCCTCTGTCCAAATCTTGGTGATAGAGTTACCCGGTACCTGTGCTGGTGGGAGGTAGCAGATACCCCGTGGAATTAGTCAAGGTGCGCGCAAGCTGACCCGACATACCACTGTTTATCCAAAAAAAAAATAAAAATGACCTATCTTTATCAAGTTAAGTTCCTAGATTAGATGACTATACAATTCAGTTTATACCATAGCAAGGAGTAGTATGAAGCATTTTACTAAAGATCATGTATGCTGACCTTCCCTTCGTGTACCCTCTGGCTCACTAGGTTTTACATCCTCTCAGGAAACTACTCATCTTTTACTATTTTAATTTAACTTTTTATTCTTTAGCAAATATTGTTTTTTAATGAAAATGGAACACAAACACATTTTACCCACTGCTGTTATAATGTCTATGACTTATTTGCTTGACCAGACAATGGTAATTCACATCTCGATTAAATAATATTCTTTTGCAATTCATTGGATTTAACCAGTATTCTGTTGCAATTTGTATCAGTTAACTGAAATTTGAAGGATAGAGCATTTCATGTCTATGAAGGAAATGAAGCTACAAAATAAAATAATTAAGTTTGGTTTCAGTGCCTATGTTTTCTGCTTTTTGTTTAAAGAAAACGTCGACTTTTAAAGCATTTATAGCGGAGGTTTCCTTAAGCTTTTCACAAGTTGACTAAAGAATATTGTTGTTAGTTCTTCAGTGTGTATCAATTGTTTTATCTTGTGTCTGCATCTAATCTTCAGTCTAATTTTGTAGTCTAAGTGGGATTTTCTAGATGAACTTCTCTGCTATTTTGAAGGCTCAAATTTCTGTGGTTTTAATGCATGGAGTTCCCTATGAAGTCTATATCCTGCATATGAGTCACAAATTTGGCGCTCTAACCATGAAATGTCCTATATTGATAATAATAGAAAAGGTCTACTTTGATCTGTTGACAGATATTGGGTTACCGAAATGCATGTAGATGGCTTCCGCTTTGATCTTGCTTCTATCCTTACAAGAAGTAGCAGGTACTTATGCATAGCCTCATAATTCTTTCTGAATGTTGTTGAAAAGTAAGCTTTTTCTCTTTGGTTTTTCAGCTCGTGGAATGCTGTAAATGTCTATGGAAATTCAATTTACAGTGACGTGATCACCACAGGCACTCCTCTCACAAGCCCACCATTGATTGATATGATTAGCAATGATCCAATACTTCGTGGAGTACAGGTTTTTAAGTTTATTTCTGTGTTCCTCTGAGGAAGTAACTTTTATTCCCCTTTTCCCTTAGGAGAAGGACTTGTATCTTTTACTTTTGCAACTGTGGTGGCACCTGAATTTTGCCACGTTCCTTTTCTTTGGGTGATAAGATGCCTAATCTTTCCTCTTTATAACAGCTTATAGCTGAAGCATGGGATTGTGGAGGCCTTTACCAAGTTGGCATGTTTCCGCACTGGGGTATCTGGTCGGAGTGGAACGGAAAGGTCAGTTTGGAGACATTTTTGGTGACTATCTTCATTTCAGGTTGTTCACATTTAGGGATATGAGAACACAGACAACTGGAAAGATAAACTAAATTATTAGAGGTCATCTCATTTGTTTACTTTAGGTTTCATGCATACTAAGTAGAGTTCAGCTGTTTCTTCGTGGATTCCTGTCTCATAAGCCGGAGCTTCATAATGATACCATCTAATTTCGTGTAGTCTCTTATGCAAAGAGAGGTGCATGGATAATAACTCTTGAGAGCTAAGTTGCTTTGACTCTCCAAAAATGTTGCCACACGTGTCGGATCCTTAAAAAACACACTATTTTTGGAGGATTTGACACGCACCTGTCGACATTTTTCAAGAGTCCGAGTAACATAGCTTGAGAGTAAAATTCTTGCTCTTGCTCTGTGATTATGAGCTTCACTCTGATCTTCTTGAAGTCCAGAAGATCCACAGAAAGAGCTGATGCGAAGAGGAAAAGTATTTTATACTCTGTAGGTAGGTTTAGAGTGGATTGGACTTGAATAGAGAGAAATGGATATAGAGGATAGCCTCATAGGGAGCATTTACAAAATACTCTCCAAAGTTCTCACAGAGAGGTTGAAAGCTGTGATAGATAGACTGGTAGACTCACAGCAAATGGCTTTTATAAAAGGGAGACAAATTATGG
Source organism: Solanum chiquidenum (assembly GCA_029582725.1). Classification (NCBI taxonomy): domain Eukaryota; kingdom Viridiplantae; phylum Streptophyta; class Magnoliopsida; order Solanales; family Solanaceae; genus Solanum; species Solanum chiquidenum. Next base: position 25,950 of record JAJOOS010002698.1, read on the forward strand.
ATGCAGTGTTGATTGCTAATGAAGCTGTAGATTCCAGGATTAAGCAGAAGAAACCTGGCATTCTATGTAAGCTGGACATAGAAAAAGCATATGATCATGTGAATTGGAAGTACCTTCTGAAGATTTTAGAGATGATGGGATTCGGACAAAAATGGTTGAACTGGATTAGCTTCTGCATTTCTACAGTTAGCTTCTCTGTCCTGATTAATGGGTCCCCTGCAGGTTTTTTTCAAACTCAAAGAGGAATCAGGCAGGGTGATCCATTGTCCCCTTTCTTGTTCTTAATTACTATGGAGGGACTGAATAA
>JAJOOS010002699.1:0-33341 GCA_029582725.1 Solanum chiquidenum
AGATCTAAGTTCTTATTTACTTTATCAAGATCTCTAGGGTTTTATTTAGTTAAGTAGTTACTAAAATTTTGGTTAAATAATTAAAAGATATCTGTTATGTTGTAGAATTACATCCTAGGTGGCTTGTTTAAATTTTTAACTTTTACTGATGAAGCATCAGTTTAGTATAAGATGCCCAGTCAAATTAATTCTTGGTTTTGACTTCATATTTCTTCTTATGTGCAATTTCCTTTTCAATGTTTAGAGAGCTATGGTCCCCATCTGCTGTCTAAACAAGTGAAAAGTTTCTTTCTGTAAAGAGTCTCCCTAAGTTCTGGATCTCATTTTCAATTGGATCTATTTTACACGTAATCTCAAGCTTGACCTGTAACTTGGCACATTGCACCACCAGCGTGTTCCTGAATATACTGAAAAATGTTTGACCAACCATTGGTGAATGGTTGAGATGAAGAATGCCTTGGCATATGATGATCATGATAGATTTTAGTAATTGTATCATTGTTGTTTCATCAATAACATGCAGCTCACATTTTCTCTATTATTGAAGAAAAAATGATTGTTTTCTTAATTTTTTTGCAGGACAATCAGTTTATCGACTTGGTCTACCAAAAGTTGCTTAATGCACATTCATGATTCCTTGAGAAGTGTGGTGATGTTGTAGATCTGACACCATGTATAAGTAGTTTGTACATATTTGTTTCTTGTGCTGGGGATTTGGACTTATCTTCTTTTCACCTCATGAGGAGATTGACTAGACCTATGACTTGATGTAATATATACTTGGACAATCCTCAACCAATCCTGATGAAAGTCTATGAACAAGTGAATATCGATAACGGCAAACCTTTAAACATTTCTGTAAATTCTACGCAGAGTTTTGATAGAATTTGGTGAATATCATGGCTTTGGTCTGTGGAATCATTGATGTTCACCAAGTTTGGTTTTCATTCAACTGTTAAGATGCATTGATACGAGCAGAATGATTATGTTCTTCATTTGGTGCATGCATGAACTGTCTCACGACTTCACAACATTAGCTATATGTGCCTTGACAGATATATTAATCTCCCAACTAGCATTTGATAACAAACAATATTTGTTTGCTCAGTGTAATCTCAAAAGTGGGGTTTAGGGAATTTATATGCAGGCCTTAACCCTATCTTTTTGGGTACTTGATCAGGCAAAGTTTTAAGCTTATGATTTATTTCTGTTCAAGTGTTTATATTGGTTTGCACGCAAATATTCTAGTTTTCAGCCAATATATTTAACGTTGGCATGTAAACTGTGATATCAGTATTGTTTACATTTGTACATCAACCATCTACTAGTTTAGTATTTGTTTAGGTAAAATAGAATTCATCACGATTAGATTCACCATCTTTTTGTTTGCAAGAAAATCTGTGTTTGCCCCAAGTTACTTGGTACTAGAATCGTGAGAAATTTTAAAATTAATCTGTAAAAAACTAAAACAAAACGAAAATTATCTTGCATTAATGTAACTTCTAAACGAATTCCTATTTACCTAAACTGAAATAAATCGTAGCTGAAAGTTTCACAAACTTTTTTCTGCAAAATTTACAATTCTCACAATTTTGAGAATAAGGTCAGTGAAAGTTGAGAAAATGTAGCTCTTAAAAGTGAAAACATAAGAAAATGATGTAACAGCCTAAACGGAGAGCAGGAAGATAAACTTCATTGAGCATTCAAGGGTCGTTTTGTAGCTGACTAGAGTTATGCATAAAATAATACAAAGATTCTCTCATACCTTATACATGTATTAGTTATGCAGTTTTGGAAATTGTCAACCAAACGTCGTTGTATAAGTTGTACGTAAACTAATACATGGATAACTTGTTTCGTATCCATCTACCAAATGAATTTACCTTTCACATTAGTTTCTTTGAACCATCTGTGTTCTCAGTATCAGACCAACATACAACTTTCATAGAATCTTCAAGGCAGCTACCAAAGAAACTTTGAACTTTTAGCATTGATTTGACACAACCAAGTTGAAGTGGACATTCTGAAGTCAAAACATTATCATAATCCCATGATAATGTTTAATGTAATTCAATCACATAAAGACAACAAAGACAGATCTTCAAAAAAATTACAAGATTTTTCCATCTTCCTGTTTTCTCCAGAGTCCATCTACTCCAACTATTGAGTGTTCATGCTGCAGAATATTTACCACTTCGCATCAAGGGAAGTCGTTTCCTTACCAAGCACCGAAATTAATAGATTGAAGCGAAATATAACCAAGAAGTAGATCCTTCAGATGATGTTTACACAACCCAAGTCGCCTTCTATGTAAACTGGGATGGATACAATTAGAAAATCCAGTCTTCCAACCAGGGAATCTTTGTCTTTCCATCACGTGAAGAGTGTATACACGAGGAGCTGCAGCGGAACATCCTATAACAAAGCAATTGCAAGGACGTGACTGACTCACCATTCTTGCTAAAGAGAATAAACATATTCCACTGTATGTTATTCCATACATTAAGGCGTCATTATCAACAGCTTCGGAATTTGTTGCTTCACTGGTTATCTCAAGCTCCAGATCTTCAGTTGAAGGAATTCTGCGCAATTCAGAGTCAAATTTCTTCTCTATCTCACTCTCATGGATCCTATATTTCATCGCCAGAGTTCTGATGCAAGACAACCTTACTTGATTGCAAATAATGAGCTTTACCTCATTAAAGTTGTCACACTCGGTGTACCATCTCTGCCACCGGCAGATTAAACCTGCATACCAGTCAACAATTTCATTGTCATCCCAAAAAACTAGCAGATGACATGGCTGGGAATAACCTTTGGAGTTTGTCAATCCATATCGAAAAAGCCGCTTCTTTATGATGCTGATTGGAGCTATGATCTGTGTCGTAAATGATGAACAGTTGGAGTTTGGCAACAGGGCAAGAGTCGAAGCTGTCTCAGAAGATATATATTCCTGAACACGCTTCTGGAACTCATAATACGAATCTCTTAGATCTTGAGGGAGAGCTGGTTCAACTATATGCTTAGATAAGATAACATCCTCGTTCGTTTCGCATTTAACCTTTTTATTTTGCATCCAAACTTTTAGTAAGACTTTGTACCAATGATCTGTTTCCATCCCATCTTTTCTAAAACAAGAAATTTGGGTCAAAAGGGAGCTACCATCAGAGAGATGCTTAATCTCTGATTCTTTTACCTTCTTCAACCCATGAGCCAGCCATTTCTTTCCAATTCTTGCTGTCCCAGTGTCCCACGAGTGCTCTTTCTGTGAAGCAAATAATTCTACTTTTTCCTTCAATTTGTGAACGGCCTTTACAGCCGGACTCTCTTTCAGGCTTCTTTTAACCACACTACCCAGAAAGCGAATGCCAGTAGGCCCATCACATGGAAAAACATCTATTTCATTTTCAAATTCTAAATGAAGAGAATTCTTAAAGTAATTTTCAGTTTCAGACTTGATAGCAACAGCCACGTCTTTGGGACCAGAGATGGCAATAAGAATCTCATCCATGAAGCGGCAACAATGCACCCTAATTTCAGAGTAGCCCAAATCATGGCATTCTTGAGAACCATTACCAGATATCTGTCTCCTGAACCAACTGCGTAACACAGAGTTGGGCGCACTTTCTTCAGCGCTTGATCCTTTATCAATAGCTTCATATCTCATTGACAACCTGTACATTTCATGATCAAAGAGATCAAGATATATGTTCATTAAAATTGGAGACAATGTTCCTTCTTGTGGGAGACCATGTCCTTTCGGAAAGCCCCCAAATTCTAAATTCAATACTCCACAGTCAAACATACTACGTACTATCGTATATAGGAAAGGATCATCTATCTTATCTACCATAACTGAAAAGAGCTTAGCTAGGGTTTGATTGTCAAGCTTTCTGCAAACTGGCAAGGTGAACCACCACTTCGGATTAATTATCTCTTTGCGAATGTACTTAAGAGCAGATAAATGGCTCCTACCGCTACGACAACCATGCGATATCTTAGAAAAGAGAGGTCGGTAGACAACTTCTAAAACTATTCTGATTGCTTCCTCAACAACTTTGAGTTTAACATTTGGAAAGACAAGGACTTCTTTCTTTGCGCCCTTAGTTGAGATCGAATATGAGTTAGCACTAACATCAAAACACCCACAAGAAAGCTCTTCAGCCATGGCTTCAAAAGGTAAATCCTCACCATTAGATGCTAGATCAACATTAGAACTCAATCGAATACAATCATAAGCATCACTAAGTGTTTTTGGATTGGAAACCACTTTCTTTATGAGGTTTTGAAACTTCCCATTTACATACTGTTCCTTAACTCTCTTTTTTATGCGTAGTTCAAGTAATCTTTTATGTTCCACACGATTCATAGGTTTAGACTCATCAAGATTATAGGACTCTTCCACCAAATTCGCTAAGTTTTGTGCCAGTGACGCTCCATGTTTCACACACCCCGAATTCTCAACTGACTTCTCAACCATAGGCACCAATCTCTCAGATACTTGGGATTTTTTATCCTCCAAGTTCAAAGTTTCCTGAACCAAACCGGCTAGGTCCTGAGCTAGTTTTAGTTTGCCAATCTTCTCATCATGAGTATGACAGCCAACTTGACTAGAAGTCGAATAAAATGAATAACAAAGAAATCCTACAACAGGCCTCCCTGTCACATTTAACCAAGATTAGAAACAGATGAATTCTTCCTAATGACCTTAATTCTATAATACAAATGAAGAGGAGTACTTCATACATATAGGTGTGTTTGCATGGCTAGAAAAATATTTTTCGAAATGAATTATTTTCCGGTATTTGGTATTTCAGCAAAAAGGGAGAAAATGCTTTCCTTCACAAATAGGCAGACGTCATTTCCTTTCCAAATATCCCAACTTTTACTCCATATTAACCAACAAAGTAGATGCTTTTTCAATCTTTAGTACCAAAACATGTCACCAAAATACTTTTCCATACATATCCTCCAATCTTCCACCTTGTATGAATATCATATGATGCTGAGCCAGGATTTTCATAAAATGAATTCAAAATCAAGTAACATATGAACTAGCCAAGCGAGTTCGATATCTACCATATATACATAAAAAGAAAAAAATAAAATTAACAATGTATAAATAGTACTCCCTCCGCCCCATTTTATGTGGCACTTTTCGGATTTCAAAATTCAAACAAATCTAGCTTTGACCGTAAGTTTTTCATATATCTTTTAAGCATTTTAAATTATCAATTACTGTGACTTATAGTACTTTTTACGTAGTTTTCAAATATATAAATTTCATTTCAAAAAAGTTGAAGATTCTACGCGCAAACTGACCCTAGTAAATCAAAAAATGAAAAGTGACACATAAATTAGGACAGAGGGAGTATAATTTTCCACAGAAGGGAATTCCGCCCAACAACAACAACATGCCCAATGAAATCTCAGGAATACCATATATCACCTACTTCACTAATTATTATACCTAACCAAATACAACAAAATAAAACAATTTTACACCCTACACATCAATTTCACCCATAGGATGAGTAAAACTTAAAACCTTGGAGTAAAAGAAGATTATATGAATTAATTTCTATGTATATATATAAAAAAAAAGGAATTGTGGAAAGAGCATTACCAATACCAGAAGAAGAATTGCGGCCGAGAAAGTGAAGACTTCGGAGAAGTGAAGTATATTTATGGACCATATTATACAGTCCGCACAGAGACTAAGAAACAAAAGGAAAGAGAAGGGAATAAGGGCTCGTTTGCACATAACTTTTCTTTTCCTTGTGTTTTATTTTGCTTTGCTTTGGATATTTATTGTGTCATCAAATACACTCCGGTAAAACTATTGTAGTCTGATTTGATACGGAATTTGTGAAAGAAAAATAAAAGAAAAATATTGAAAATATTTTTAAACTATATGTGAATTATTAGTTTTATCTTCAAATTATCTTCAAATACATCCCGATCTTACAATGTGAGTGAAATACACTCCTAAATTCTTGTCAAGTTTAGGGGTGTTTTCAACACTTCTCTCGACTTTTCATTAAGAGTTACATGACATACAAGAGTTTGAGATCAGTTGCTATGTCTTGTGGCAAATCGGGAGCGATAGTGGTGTATCTAAGTTTAGTTAGTTAAGTAGAGGGGTATTTATAAGGTTGTCAATAGTTCATGAATGAAACTAATAATTTGTGTCAAATTTAAGAGTGTTTTCAACACTTCTCTCAAAATAAAATAATAAAATTTATTATCTAATATAAATTGTGTGATTATAAATTATTTCATTAAGAATAAAATAGATAAAGTTAAATTAAATTATATAAAAAATGTGTCATTCTCTTTTAAAGTGACTGAGAATCTATTTGAATTGATTTATTTTAAGTGTTTATAAGTTAAAATAATTTTTACTATGCTTGGGTATAATAATAAAAAATAAAAAAAGATCTGAAAAATACTCTAACTTTGACCGAAATTATTGTTATGATACCAAACTTCATGGAAGACCTTTTACCCCTGCGCTATTTACTAGTGTATTTTAAAGGTATATATGTGCCTACGTGGACACGTTACTATTTATAATGATGCAATATTTATGATGTCCACGTAGACATATATATACCTTTAAAATACACTATTAAATAGTGTAGGGGTAAAAGGTCCTTTCCAAAGTTTGGTATTTTTATAGTAATTTTGGTCAAAATTTAAAAATATATTTCAAACCGTTTTCCCTAAAAAAAATACTTGATAAAATAATCTAAAAATCATAAGTTAGAAATTACAAATTGGGCATTTCTCAGTCTTCTAGTTTGAATAATCAACTATGGGTTGAAAGTCATACTTTGTAGATATTGATCTACGAAGTATAAATATAAAAGATTTGATTCGATGCTAATGAAACACACATGATTTTAGATATTGATGTTGAAGTAATAAATTGAATTTAAACAATATATAAGTGATCAATATTTTATAAATATTTTCATCATTTAACATGGTTATTCATAAAGGTAATGTAAATTGATTTATTCATTACACCGAAATTGAATATACAAATTAGATGATGATGAATGAAACTCCACGCCCACCCCCCACCCCCAATCAAAAACTAGTTATATGAGTAATTCACTATTTTAATTCATTACAAGGAAGAATTAATAGTTAAAAATAGAGCAAAAATATCAAAATATATATACTTAGAATCTCACGTTTCGATTATTTATATTTTCATTATTTATCTAAACTATTAATCCCTTCGTGTTAAAACACATCTCGATATTGAGCTAATAAATATTTATTCTTATTTGTTAATACGTTTTATAATCAACTTAATATTAAAGTGCATTTTAATATAAAGTAAATTACAAATTACAATTAAGATATAAAACTTGTAAAAAGTCCATAACTTGAATATATAAATATAGTAAGATAGTTCAAAGTACGAAAGTCTGCTAATTTATATGTTACTATAATTTTACTATATAATGAATGAGGTACATACAAAGTGAATTCAAATTAATTGAATTCTCATACAAACATCAATTATAGATTAAGAATTATGTGATACCAATATAAATTAATCGAGTTTTAATATACATACAAAACACTTTGTGATATAAAAGAACTTTATAATAAATAATGTCTCTTCAGGTTAAAACACAATTAGCCATCATTCTCGTAATCTATCTAAACTATTACTTTCTTCATGTTAAAATACATCGTAGTGTTGAGTTGATGAATGTTTATTCCCAATCGATTGTAAGTGTGTATAGTCAACTCATTATCAAAGTGTTTTTAATATAAAGTGAGTAATAGTTAAAATATCGCCAAAAAACTGATGATTTAAATAGATAAATATAATAAGATAAGATTGTTAAAATATGAAACTTTATTATTTACATGTGATGCAATTTAATTCTATAATGATAATTTTTAGAATCTAGAATAACCTGCATCTGCTATAATTTCTGTCACAACTTCTGTCTTCAGGTGAACACTTTATGTGGTAAGCACTTTGTGCACACTGGGTAAACCTCCCGCTATGTAATAGCCTGCAAACTGCACTAGGCAATTCCTATGCGACAAACTCAACTCAGAAGGCATTGAGGGGATCTATTCCGAATCATTCGTATGGATAACCACCCTCCAAATCAATTGAACCATTTTGAAGGACAATTCTATAATGAATTACTTAATGCGAAATTAAACTTTTATACAAATATCAATTATAAAATAAGAACTAAGTAATATACATCAAAATTAGTCGAACTCCGACACAATTACGAAACAAGAGATGGGTACCCAAAAAAAACACTATGATAAAATGTGAAGTTATGGAGACATATGAATTATGTGATGAATTGTCTCCCCACGTCTACGGATAAACCCTTTGTGTCACGTCTATTTACAAAAAATTTGCATCGTGCATTTTCATTTCTCTTGATAAAAGTTAATCGTTTTATTTCTCCCTTCTCGAACACTCAAAAGCATCTTTGAAGCTGATGTCGTTGAAGCTCCACCATCAGAATCTTCCTTCCTCCAGGTGATTTTCATCCTGTATAATCTGCTTCAGTTTTGTAGCTTTTGATTGATTATCATCATGTTGAATCGTTAATTGATTCGAAAAGCTGCAACTTTGAATCATTTAAGTAGGATTTTTTTATGCTAAATGAACTCAATAAGTTGCTCTGTACAGCTAGAATTTCTGCTTGCTGTTGTGAATACTAATATTTATCAAATTTAATGTAACATTTGGATGATGAGTAAAACTGACCATTTTTTGTACTGGTAAAATGTTTTGAGTCATAGCCAAGGGTGTGGTCTAGTGGTGAGTGAGGCGGTTGAGAGTCATGAGGTCTTAGGTTAGAATTCTAGCTGAGACCAAAAAAATACTAGGTGATATTTCCCATGTATCATAGCCTTGTGGGACAGAGTCACCTGGTACCTGTTGCTGGTGGGATGTGGCAGGTATCTCATTAAGGAAGGGTTTTGTTGTAAAGCAGGAGTTTGTCAGTTACTAAACTTATTTGTGAATTCTGCTGCATATGAGTTTCTTAGTCTGAGATTGAACACATTCTCTCTCTCATTTAGTTAAAGGAAAACTTGAAGCTGTTACTTTGTCTACTCCAGTTGTGAGTTATAACAAGCTTAGGAATAAAGAAAATTGTTTGTTACAGTCTTGCTAATACGCGACACACTTAGGCTTTGGTTCAAGTTCAACAGCAAAAGTAGTACAGTGTGGTCCCACAAGTGGGGTATAGGGAGGGTGGGGTGTACCCCTACTTTTGTGGGGTAGAGAGGCTGTTCCCAAAGGACCCTTGGCTCAAGAAAATGAATCTTGATTGGTTGTACAAATGGGGGATATGTGTTCGACGCATATCACGGGTTTGAATCCTGACTGGTGAACCAAGTTTGTTATTTAAGTGGAGCAGGTAGAGGGCTGGATGTATTTTTGCCATTATCTGCTGATTTCTAAGTTGAGAAAGCGGATTTCTCAGTTATCAAGAAAAAGAAAGAAAAGAAAGTAAACTAGTAAGCACCACCCAAACTTGGATTGTTCTTCACTTCACCCCAAACCTTCCCATATGTTATCCCTAATTTGGATTTTGGATCGTGGCTAGTGTTTACTAACTATTGTGGTACTTCCCTGCATTAATGTGTCCGGAAATGATGATCTTGAAATTGTGACATCTTGAATGATGGGTTTAATTTTGAAGTTTCACTATACGAATCATTATCAATCTGGAATGACGTACTTGAAAGATGGAGAAAAAGTTGACGAATTGGAAATGACAATACCTCTCTCTTGATGGTAGAATCACTATGATCAACAGTGTTCTTAGTGCACTGCCTGCCTACCTACATAATGTCGCTTTTCCCGCACAGTCCTCAATTTTGAAGCGTATGGACAAATTAAGGAGAAACTTTCTCTGGAATGGTAACAAACAAGGGTAATTCTTTGCCCTTGTAAAATGAATTACAGTTATTAAAGACATGAGAATGGGGGAGGGGGTTTGGAATCAAGAACCTGAGGCCGCCACAATGATAGTTTATTATTGAAATGACACTGGAGATTCAGTAAGGAAGATCAATCACTCTGGAGGAGAACCTTGTTGGAAAGTTCTCTATGGAGAATCAATGGTGCACCAAAGTAGCCACAACACCTCATGGCACGGGAGTCTGGAAGCATATTAGAGGGTGCTGGGAACAACTTTGTGGCTAATATGGGCTTCATTGTTGGTAATGGAAGGAAAATGAAGTTTTGGGCAGATGTATGGCTGGGCCACACTCCTCTTAAAGAGCAATTCTCGGATACTTTTGGACTATCAACTCAGCAGTCAGCACAATGTAGTAATTGCAGGATTTTTTTCAACACAAGGGTGAAATCTCTCTCTTAGAAGGAAGGTATTGATTGGGAAGTAGAACGAGTATATCTTTTGCTTCAGCTGCTAAGCAACATAGCTTTAGACTGCAACAAAGCTGATTCTATTAGATGGAAGGGACATCCAAAGGCCTCTTCACAGTCAGAGGCTGCTACAGGAGCTGGAATTAAGCAACAACAGGGTTTTTTGGACTTAGGAAAAAAATTGGCTCAGCAAGGCACCTTTGAAGGTCTCCTGCTTCTCTTGGATTGTGGTTAGAGAGGCTTGTTTCACTCATTCCAACCTTCAAAAGAGGAAAGTTCAGTTTTGTAGTAGGTGCCCCATGTGTGAAGATGTTGGCTGCCTCTTCTTGCATTGTAAAGTTACTACTCAGCTGTGGAGCATGTTTTTATCAATCTTACGCATGTCCTGGTCCATGCCAAAATCCCCTAGGGAGCTATTGCAATGCTGGAACAAAGAATGGATGTGCAAGAAATCACAAAAGATTTGGAATACCATCCCTCAAGCCATTTGGTGGACTGTTTGACTTGAAAGAAATGACAAAATCTTTGGAGGCCATAGGAGAAATTTGCATAGCCTAAAACGAAGATGTCTTATTTTTCTAGCCTTTGGTGCAACCTGGTTATTGGACAGGAATTGATGCAATTGTAGATACAATTGGGGGATCTACACAATTTGTAGTTATGTTCTCTCGCACTGGCTTAGTGCAAGCATTTATAAAATATTTGATTACTTATCATTTTATTTTTTTGAAGTTTCTGCCGTTTATCCTGAATGACATCTTGACTTATAGTGTCCTGACATTGACAAAGAGATCTGATGATTAATATATTGATCTTTAAGTTGAAGATTCATAAAATGACCTGAAAGACTGTGCGATCATAGATACAGAGGATTGCTGATCACTGATTTAGTAAATGTTTTGCAGGAAAAGTCCTAGTTAATCATTCTTATACTACTTAAATTGGAGTTTCCACAATATCTTATATCCATTGGATCTATCAATATTAAATTCTTGTTAATGTTACATTAACTTTTGGCTGATTGTGTTTCTTATATTTCAGTTCTTCTAGTCCATGGCCTTCAGTTAAAGCAGTGAGAAACTATTATTTCAGCAGGAAAGTAGTAGGCTTGGATCACCTGATATACAATCAGCGCAATACAAGGAGGAGATGCCACACAAAATTTTATTTGTTGCAGGGTGGAAATCGAGATCTTAGCTGCACATCTGATTCTATGAAACGTAGGATTAATCCTCGAACATCGAGGATATTACACCTTTTGCCTTTTGCTTCTTCTGAGGATGGTGTGTCAGTCAATGGCAGTTCCAGACCATCTACCAGCAGTGATATGGAGGATATGAGACTAAAACTAGATCTATCTCTGCAAGGTGAAGAGAACAGTTCTGGACTTGTCCAGTCATTGCATGATGCTGCAAGAGTAATTGAGCTGGGACTTAGACAACAAGGCTCATTATCTAGGGTATCCTGGTTTTCAACTGCCTGGTTGGGAGGTGATAGAACTGGTTGGATCAAGGTGCTATCTTATCAGGTCGGTAACTTTTATAGTCTTCATTTTTGTACCTTGCTCTACATGTTTTGTTAGTGTTTAGATTCAGTGTGTTCTTCCCCATTTCAAACTTGAAAACAGATCTTTTAATGGTGAGAATCACTAATAGATAAGTTTTTGATAGAGCATTTTTTTTGACAAAGAATAGACAATTAAAAGTACTTACCATGGAATTTTGATTTCTGGGCTATTGATGGGTTATATTTCTGTTCATTACCAGTAGTTTTATGTAGAGATTCATTTTTGCACTGTGTGATGTTATTTTCTGATATGGTGGAGTTCATTGTAACTTCTTTTCAGGCATCTGTATACTCTCTACTGCAAGCAGCAAATGAGATTTTATCTCGAGGAGATGAAAGAGATAATGATATTAATGTTTTCACGCAGAGGAGGTAATTCATTTTACTCTCTTCAATGTAATATGGAAAAACTGTGTACCAAGAGTCAGAAGCATAGGCTTCTGCTTGTTGCAATTTACTAGTGATGCATAATTGATGATTTTGACTACATATAGGGCATAGACTGCATGCGCTGGAAAATAGTTTCCCAATTTTTCTTTATTTGGTCACCTTAAATTGTGAAAATGTTTTACAAGTTTAAGTGGTTTCCAACAAAAGAAGGAAAATGAATTCTCTCACATACGGATGGAAGTCTTTTTCCTTAACAAATATTTCAACTCTCACTTTATCACTTGTTTCAATTAACATTTATATATTGTCGTCTGCCTTTAATACTCAAAGATATCAGTACACTGTTGTCATCCCTTATTTCTTGTACTGTTTTCCAATGTCACTTGCTTTGATATCCTACCAAATATTAGAAATGATCCAGAAAATTACTTCCTAAGGTATGTCATTTCCTGTGGAAAATATTTTTGATGAGAAACATTTTCCTCAAAGGCACCCTCATTTTTCTGTTTTGTTTGCAAGGTAGGAGTATGAACACGTAGTGTTGGAACTCTAAACATAGTGAACAGATTTGATTTACAAGAAAATTAATCTCTATCCTTAAAACATTGTCATACTTCCCATTTTAATTTTCTGACAATGTGTTCATTTCAGTAACCCTTTTCCTGTTAGTATTTCATACATAATAAATACTACGGAAAAGGGTCAAAATTGCCCCTGAACTATGCGAAATAGACCACTTACACACCCTCCGTTACATTTTGAGATCAAAAATACCCCCGCTGTTATCCCTAGAGACCACAAATACCCCTCAAAAGTTAACAATCCAAATTGTTAATGACATGGCAAGCCATGTGGGACTGATCTCTCCACCTAAGCTGCCAACTAGGATTTCCAACAATTAGAAATCCTTCTAAAATTAGAAATAAATCTTTTATTTTTAATTACATAAACACCTTTTATTTTTAATTATGTAAATATTTACCACTCTTTATTAATATTTATATTTATTGCCGTTAAAAGTTATTTTTCATCGTAGTTTAACTATTAACCAAGTATATTTCCACTTGATAAATAACTAATATATAATATATCTAACTTGATAGGATGATTTTTTGTATAACATACCTGTATCTTCTGTATGTATGAGGGGAAATTTACGGCTCAATAATATTAACTTTGTTCTTGTTTTTTTTGTTGGATTAATACAATTTTAGGAGATTTAGATTAAAAAAAAAAAGTTAGCGGTAATCCTAGTTGGCAGCTTAGGTGGAAGGATCAGTCACACATGGCTTGCCATGTCATTAAAAATTTGGGTTGTTAACTTTTGAGGGGTATTTGTGGTCTCTAGAGATAAGAGTGAGGGTATTTTTTAGCTCAAAATGTAACGGAGGGTATAAGTGGTCTATTTCACATAGTTCAGGGGCAATTTTGACTCTTTCTACATCTGTGTTTTAAGACGGTGTTTGATTGCGAGCGTGGAGTTTAGGTAAGGAAGAAAAACTTTTTGCATATAGGCTAAATATGTTTAACATATCTAAACTACCATTAGAATCTTGTGGTTTTCAATATGTCTATCATTTCTATAAGAATGTTTCATTACTGGTGAAGTAGGGCCCGGCTCATTATACATCGTTTTCTGAACCACTGGTAAACCCTTGGGGATTTCTCGATTATAAAAAAGAAAATAATTGGGAATGGCTTTGGGAGCTATAGGAAGAGTCCCATTTTTTGAACTGCTCCTAATAAAGCCTCTACGACCAGGTTAATTTTTAGTGACCTTCCAGAATGTTGAGCCACTGTAAGAAGAACTTCTGAGAGCTCTCAATCATTTTCATCGGAGGGGCACCTTTACAAAAGAGTGTAATGCTTCTTTTATTACTTAAATTATAAAAGGAGGATGCAGCAAAATTAAAGATTGTCGACCTATAAACTTGTTGGGATATGTAGGTTGAAAGTGGTATTGTCAAGCAATTTTGATAGCCAAAACGTGTTTGTGCTGGGGACAAATAACTGATTTTGCTGCCTGTCACGACCCAAACACTGTAGGCTGTAGGCCGTGACAGACATCTATTGAGCACCTACCCACCAAGCGGATCAGCATCCGTGACAAGAAAGCATGTTCCATGCAGAATCGTTCTTTAATAAGTAAAAGTAGTCCATATCATATGCCAAACTCTTGAGTAACTATGCTAAGTATTTTTATTGTTGAGTAGTTTGCTGCAGACGATAGTACGATTGTCGTAAATGGAGCACAAAACCAACGAAAAAAATTGGCCAACATAGTATCTTTTTTATTGGTATTTCTGCCAACATAATATTCCGGATAGGGATTCATTTCCTCTCTTTTCTTGCTCCTCAAGAAAGATGGCTAGAAACTTCCTATTAGGAGTGACTTCCTTTCAGGTTGTGTTGTTACAGGCCAGACTGTTCTAACATAGCAAGGGAGACAGACAACTAATCTAATACACTACAACTATGATCGACGACAACACAGATAAGATCAGGCCGAATGTCTGAGGATATGATTCTGGTTCTCTTCTGTCCCGCTCCTTCAATAAAAAAAGAATCCATTCCAAGAGCTAGTTCCGACCCATAGTCAGAGTCAATCCTTCTATTGAGTGCCTTGTGGCTCCTTTAACGATGAAAGAAGGCAATACCGAAGAGAATAACTCAAGAGCATTGGCTACTCCATCCACTCAATTTCGTTGCGTAAGTGAGGATGCTAATCATCTTAGTCTGAACTTGAAATCTTTCGTAGGCTCATATCGTCAGTTGTCATTTTGATCCTGTTCATTCATAGATAGTCAAATCTTTTAGATAGGCTATCGCCCGTTCCTGATAGCCGCAGCTCTGCTTGTTTCCTATTCCATTAAAGAACGAATGATAATTGATTTGACAAAGGCTGGGGAAAATCTATCTCTTTCCATCTCTATGTTCGCTAAACTCCTCAGCTGCCTTGGGTCAAAGGATGTCTTTTCTCGGATGTCGCTGGTAAATTCGAAGCGTGTAAATGCTAATTAAAGGTCTTAGACCAGGTGAGAAATAAGAGATACAAGAGAAATTATTGAGAATTTGGGAGGTGTCAGACAAATGTCTAACACCTGTATCCTTTATACCTCATCACATAGTACTAGTTTTACATATCTCAGTGTGGTACACTTCTTGCTATCTCACCACCTAACAACATGGAACTCTAGTCTATTTCTGACCTATATAATGCTAGGATCTTGAATGAACATTTTGCCAATTTCCACTTATAACATTGATGAGAGTCATTATAATTATTTTGATGAAGTCTCATCTTCTTTTATAATTCCTTTATCAAGTTTCTTTCTTTGCTCTAGAGCAGCAGAGAATATTCAGTGCTATGAATTCTTGTTTTACTTGTGCATTATCTAATAATGGTCCTAGGATTTAAGATGATTGTTGACGTTTACCTCCACAACCATGTAGATGAATGATTAACTGGGGTTCTGGTATATGTCAGCGAATGTATTAGCTGCATCATAATGTATAATGCTTATATTAAGTTAGCTAAACTTGTAGGATGTTCTCCCATTACTTTTTAGTTTGGAACTGCAGGTTCCTTTTGCCAACCTCTTTGTCTCTAATATAAACGTCACTTGATTGATAAACTTGACTTATATCTTCTCTTCTTTTTTTTCAATTTCCAGATGTTATGTATTGCTAATTTTGTCTCTCATGGATTTTATATTGGTGGTGAAAATTAGAATATTTTGCGCATAGAAGCTTGAAATGTACTTTAACACACTCTTTGCTTAGACGATTCTGTCAGCTGGGCACCATGGGAGGCTATTGATATCATAAACTTGCATTTGTGAACTTTTGGCCCCAAGGACTAGTAGACTTTGTTGCTTACATTTTTTATTGTGTTGGTTCAGCCTCATCTATTTTTAGTGTGCTTGACGTGGAGGGCTCATTTACCTCTCTACTGTCATTTTGTTTTGAAACATATTATCTAATGTACTTTTTGCATTAATGAAGTTTATCAAGGCAATCTGCTCCTTTGGAGAGCTTGATTAGAGATAGTTTACTAGCCAAGCAACCTGAAGCCTATGAATGGTTTTGGTCTGAGCAAATTCCGGCAGTGGTTACCACGTTTGTGAATTATTTTGAGAAAGATCAGCAATTTGCTGCTGCTACTGCAGGGTATGTACTTACTGAAAGAACCATGAATACATTAATATCCTGCATAGCTATTTGTGTATTAATTGATGCTTAAATAGGATCCTCTTTGTTCAGGACCAGAAAGCAAACATCTTTATCTCCTCGAAATGCCAGTGATGTATCACTCCTTATGCTTGCACTCAGTTGCGTTGCTGCGATTATGAAACTTGGTGCTGCAAAACTGTCGTGTACACAATTCTCGTCTCTTGTTCCGGACACACTTGGAAGATTGATGGACATGCTTGTCGAATTTATTCCTCTCCGACAGGCCTATCATTCCGTGAAGCCTATTGGTCTGCGTAGAGAATTTCTTGTCCATTTTGGACCCAGAGCTGCAGCATGTAGAGTACAAAATGATTCAGGAACTGAAGAGGTTATATTCTGGGTGAGTCTTGTCCAAAAGCAGCTTCAACGAGCTATAGACCGAGAGAGAATATGGTCCAGACTCACCACAAGTGAGAGCATCGAGGTTAGACCAAAGCTCTTTTACTTGTTTGATACCTTACTCGAAATTTTTTTCAAAGACATGAATCATGAATATTGACTGATAGTGGTACAAATATAAGCTAGAACAAGCAAAATAGTCAGTTTCTGTCCGCTGCAACTTACTTTGTATATGTATATACATTCCATTGATTTAAAATTCTAATATTACTCGCTATAAGTTTTTCTTGTAGATGTAAAGTGATTCTAATAAATGGTTGGTAAATTTTGAGTATGTCAATGTAATGCAATATGTTAGCCTGTGGAACCTCATGGACAGTCATTTCACTTGGCACTTCTTAAAATGTCCTGAAAAATGGTGACAGATGACAGATGACAGATGACAGATGTATAAAATCGTTTGTGAATCTTACCTGGGGAAAGTGGACCCAAGTGAAGGACTAATCAATATATTGTGATATATATTGAGGCTAATATGAGTCTCCTATCAAGGATAGATTGATTGTGGCATAGGAAAAGCAGAAAAGCTGTATGAAATGTAAAAAAAAATTCTACACCTTTAGGTGAGGCCTTTGCCTCACACGTTTCCCACTTGAATATGTATTTTGTACATCGCAGTCGGGTTTTTATATTTATTGCTGATACATCGTACAGGTTCTGGAAAAGGATCTTGCCATATTTGGTTTCTTCATTGCTTTGGGTAGAAGCACAAAGGCTTTTCTTTCTGAAAATGGATTTGATACTCTTGATGAGCCGATTGAAGAATTAATTAGGTAACACATTTTGTGTTCCTCGTTTATTGATCTTAGCCTATACTGATAATACGCTCCATTGTATCCAACTTTTCATTTTGAATTTTTAACAGGTATCTGATTGGGGGCAGTGTATTATATTATCCTCAACTTGCATCAATAAGCTCTTATCAACTGTACGTGGAGGTTAGCATTCTTATGAAGAAATTGTCATTAGGACATATTTATGTGGCACATAAAGCTGAAATATCTTTACATGATAGGTTGTGTGTGAAGAGCTAGACTGGCTTCCTTTTTATCCAGGCGTTACTGCTAATTCTAACCGCAATACTGGGCACAAAAGTAAACAAGAAGTTCCTCCAAATTTAGAAGCTATTCCACTAGTATTAGACGTGTGCTCTTACTGGATCCAGAGTTTCATCAAATATAGTAAATGGCTGGAGAACCCTTCTCACGTCAAGGCAGCAAGATTCCTTTCAGCTGGGTAAGAAAGCTGGAAAAAAATCCAATCAATTAAGTGAATATACAGGAGTTAGTAACAATTTGTGAACATGAATGTTTCAGGCACAACAAGCTTAAGAAGTGCAGGGAAGATCTAGGAATTGAGAAGTAAGTTAAATAAGAAAATGTTGACTTTCTTCCTCTTCCCCTCTTCCTTACTCTCCCTTTTTGTGGTTTCTGACTGTTATCATTATTTTCATCCGTCTGTAAAAGGCATTAGACAGGTGGTTTTTCTAATAACAGATAGACTGATCTATATTTGATCCTAATCGTCGTGGAACTAATTATATCTCTCAAGAAACATACACTAACTTTGCACCATTGACATGTACTGCACTTGGTCTACCTTGTTGAAGACCTAAAATAAATGAATAGAAGTGTTCTTCTCTAACAACTTAATCTTTTAGATGGATCGATATAAACCACTTAACATGGTATCAGAGTATGCTAGATTTGAACCCTAGTCTGTTAGGTATTTAGTATCCAATTCATTGACCTCTAAGCCACACCTTTGGGTGATGAATGCATTAAATTACTGTATTTTTTCACTAAATTTTAAATGGCCTGAGTAAGTCCAACTTATTTAATTTCCTTAGCTTTTCTTTTTTCGTAGTTATAGTTTATTTGCTTATCGTAATAGTCATTTCATTCCAATAATTTATGGCACTTTGGTCAAATGCATTGGCAATACAAACTCAATCACATGTGATATGAAATCATGTTGCTAACAATGTTTTAAAACATGGACAGGACTCGCGCGGGAGCTTATTCACAGATCAAGAAAGAAACAGATTCCTTTGATAAGGTATTACCTCTTATAAATGAATCATTTTCTGTTGTATTTATCCTCATGCGATGTGATAATCTTGAAGAGTGTCTCTCCAATTCCTTTGGACATAAAGGTGGATAAAGAGCCTTCAGCGTTTTTTTTTTATAAGGTAAATAATTTTTTTGTTTTGTGAAAATTCCCGTGTACAAGCAAGAACCTATAACACGTAATGTCCCGTGCTATACAAAGTCATTTCTGTTCCCTCAAAAGCTCTTTTATTTCTCTCCTCCACAGAATCCACATGCTAAAGGGAAAATCCCATGACCTACATGTTCTCTTCCTTCGTCTAAAGGCCAAGCTATGTAGCACATCCTTCTTTGGACACAACGGGGCCATTTCAAGACTACTCATCACAATCATGTAGCCATCTTAGTTTTTTTGTTTTTTTTTTTTTGAAAGAGGCAAGATAATTTTATTAATCCAGCACTAATAATGTGCTGTTGTAACAGTACATAATTAGCAGAAGCCCCAAAACTAATCCTGAAGTGAATCTACAATTATTTAGCCATCTTACAAAGCAATAAGAGGTGATCAACATCTTTGTCTGAACGTTTGCACCTAAAGCACCAGCAATGTAATACTACTCTCCATCAAATTCCCAGCTGTCAAAATCTCCTCCTCACTGCCAACCAAGCGAAGAAACTGATGAAGTGCTTGTATTAAATGAAAGCCTATAAGTCCAGTATCCAACCAACTACTTTCCAGGACCTCAATGGAGAAGTAACTTGTGTGCTAGTGGCTAACCAGTTCCTGCTCTCATATGATTATTCCTTCCTTATATTTCCAAGTTATAGAAAAAAATGGTATCTCAATATTTAATTGTATGGTTGAATCGTGAGACCACTTTCTTATAGTTTAAAATTTCAGCGGATAGATGCCTTTCTCAATTTATAGTTGTTCTTAACACACACCTTTATAAGTGCTGGTCGAGATCTTTACCCATGACCAAACGTGTAGAGTTATTTGATGACAAATGGCATTGAGACTCAAATTTAGGATCTGTTTTCTTTCTAAGGTGTTGCTCTCCATCAAAAGAGTTCAAGCCCCTAGAAAGGAAGCATCACTATTTTTATATTTGTCCACAACATTCTACAAAAATGCAAAATGGCCAAAAGAAATACTCATAGAACAAAAGAATCGTCGCAACCCTTGATTGTTCAAAATTAGTATTACTCTTGATAGGAAGATACAGTAGTTGAGACTTCCGTTGGTACTTGTTGGATTTAGATAATTTTTTTTTAGATTAGAAGCCACAAGCCTTTATATGTGAAAGAGGAGGAGGGAGCGAGATCTTCCTCTTCAATTGGTTTCCCCAGGCTTTATTACTCAAATGAAGTTTTTTTGCTCTAACTTCTCTTTACTAGGTTCGTCCTCTCAGTGTTCTCTTGATACCAAACAAAAGTAATCATGCAGTTTTTTTTTTTCTTTTTCAAACAAAGTGTAGATAGCCTTCCTCTCTTGATTTATAAGATGTAACAGGCAATCAGCCTCTTTCAATTATCATGTTTTTTGTATCAATTGCTATTTCTTATCAAAGTGCTTCACCTTGATTTCAACGACACATTGTAAGGTGCCTCTTTCCTCTATCTCAAGGATTAAATTCTGGATCTGAAGATACAGTTTTTGGGCATTTCATTTTAGGCACTGGAGAGTGTCGAAGAGGCTTTGGTAAGGCTAGAGGTATTGCTTCAGGAGCTGCATATGTCAAGTGCTAGTTCACAGAAGGAGCACTTAAAAGCTGCATGTTCTGACCTTGAAAGGATTCGTAGAATCAAAAAAGAGGCTGAATTTCTTGAGGTTTCATTTAGAACGAAAGCAGCTTTCCTACAGCAGGTATCTTTCTGCAGTTCATTTCAAAAAGAAGAAAGTTATACCAAGTTTTTGCCATCTCAGAATTGTCCTGCTCAGTCCTGACATTTTCATAAAATTGCACCGTATTTTTTGTATTCAACCATTGCATATCTTATTCTGGTCATTGGAGTGTAACTGCGCTAGATGATTTATTAATTATTCTTTTTTGGATTTTTTCTTATTTGGGGAGGGTGGGGTTACTCTTTTTTTCATTTTTTTGGCCTTTTAATGGACATGGGGCTGGGGAGGGGGGGTCTATGTTGCTCAGACTCTTCAAAAATGTCTAACGGGTGCGCGTCAGATTCTCCAAAGTAGTGTATTTGGAGAACTCGACACGGTGCGTCATCGAAAGTGAAGAGTCCGAGCAACTTAGGGGGGGGGGGGGTTACAACTGGTTATTTTTAGTTCTTATTTTCCATACAATTCCTTCTTTCTCTTTTTATTTCCAGTTCTTACTTTAATGAATAGTTGTTGCTGGGAAAGAAAGATTGAAAGAGATGGAGACTTCAACTGAATAAAATAAAATTCTTCTGTTGATTTATGTGGTTTTCTTTGGCAGAATACATAGACAACTCTGTAAACTTGCCAAAACTTATTAAGATACAAAGGCATAAATGAAGGTCAACATCATTACTTACTAATTAGCTTTGATCCCCCTTAGCTTGGCATGGCAAGTTTCCTTAGTGAAACTTGACATTATATCAGTAACACCGGAAAATAAGAGGGCATACAAATGAGTAGGTGCCTACAAAAGGGGATCATTTTGTCACCAGATTGTCTTTCCGACTTAACACGTTAAGTAATATATGAAGTTCAGATCTTTGGAAAGCTTTTTTTAGTTTCCGTACTACCAACAAATAAGCCAAAACTTAGCGTAGCAATGCTGCTGCTATTTCAAGTACTCATTGAATTTAAAAAGTTTGTTATCTTGACCAATAAAGAAATTCGTCACTGCTTAATGGGGAAAAGAAAACCAAATTAATCCCTTGCAGAGCACAAAATGGTCAGTTCTTTCCATGGAAAATGCATATAATCATCTTCAGGTTGCTCGTCTTGCATGCATAAGGCACTTAAGCCAACTTTTGCATCTTTTAGAGTTTTTAGGACAAATTATGTGCTGTAGTGAACAAAATTCTGCACTCTTAATTAAAAAAATCCGAAATACTCTGAAGTGGATGTATGATGAACTAGGAGGAAGATGCTACTATGTCTACATCATCAAGTAGTGACGAGCAACAGTTCTCTAAACGCAAGGACAACAAGGATGGTCAAAATAGGAGTGGGAACAACAGGTATTCCCACCTCTTTTTCTTATTTTGGGCTGTGAAGATAAAGGCCAAGCATGCCCCTTAGTACCAATAATATGCGTTATTATGCTAATTCCCCCCGACATACATAATTTTATTATTGTGGATTCTTGTGCTAGGATACAGGGATTATGGAGCTTTGTAGGACGTCAACCTAGCAAATCAGTAGACCAGACATCATCGACACCTAATGATATCGTATACCTTTGAACTGTCTCTTTGCCTACCTTTTACCATTGTATATTTTGGACTTCTTTTTTAAGTTTGGCATCTATGTTTGCAAATCCTTGTTTTCAGTAATATTTCTGCTCTCAAATTCGTTAGGTTCTTTGATTGGGATATTGTTGATTAATTTAAGATCAAAGCCTTTTGGGTCTCAAACTATTGGGAGTTTGATAATACTTTACTACGTAATATGCTTAACAGGGGCTAACGTTGCTCCATTTCTCTCCTCTTAGTTTTTCCTTCTAGGCTGCAAATGATCTCCTCTATGCATCCTATTGTACGTTCAGAAGCTGTTGAATAGTTTGTATGATTTAGTTTTCCCAGTGTTTTTGGTAAATCAAAAACTGTTGAATAGTTTATGGTATGGTTTTCCAGGCATTTCCAGGGTTTTATCCTTTAAAAGACTATTGTAGAGCTTCTGACCAACATGTACCATCTAATTTGCAGTTATATGACATTGATATGTCACTTGAATCCAACTATAACTGTTTTTTCCCTATGGATAGATGAATGCAGTGCCATAGATTTTGAACACTGAACATGCTTCTCAATTATGTGTGTGTTAGAGATGTTTTATGGCTCTCAATACTAATAAGTAGTGAGATGATGAATATCATTCTTTGATCTACAAAAGGGATTGGATAGATTTGTTTTAATGATTTATTCATCTTTTGTGAAAGTAAAGGACGTACCTGCTTCCTTCTTTCTCTTCTCTAATTTCCCTTGCACTGCCCGTTCTCTGCAAAAAGTGTTTCTTCTATGCATAAGTTATTCCTGTGGTTGTGTGTGTGAGAGAGAGAGAGAACATAGTCCTTTCCTTTGCTCTGTCTGTAGAAGAACCAAATTTTGTGCTTAATTCTTAAATATACCGTTTTCATCATCTTAATTAGTTTTACATCTTGAATTCATGATTTGGAGAGCGGGAGCATTTTGTCTTTCTCTTAGCTCTTTTATACTAGAACCAAACTTGAGGTTATTCTCAAGTAACACCATTCATTGATCTGCCTCTTTTACACTTTGATTTCATACTATGGAATGGTACCTCCTTTCCCCTCCACATGCAACTTTGAGATGGGTCAAAAACTATTAATTACTTCATATTGCTCTAGCTTTCAGTCTAGATAAATAAATGGGCTTACTTTGAACTCGTAAATAATGCGAAGTCAAGGTATGACTCACATTATCAAAAAAAAGTTAAGGTATGACTCAAGGGTGTGACTTAGTGGTCAATAAAGTGGACGAAGTTTAAAGACCCAAGGGTTAAATCCTAGCAGAGAGACAACTATGTTAAGTGATTTTTCCCATCTGCGTAAGCTTTAGTGGACAGAGTTACCTGGTACGTTGGAACGCTGGAGTTAGCGAGTACGGTGGAATGATCGAGGTGCAAGCAAGTTGTCTTGGATACCTCCTTTATAAAAACAAATAATGCAAAGTTCAGATACATGCTCAAATGCTTGTTATCAACCATTAGTGATAGAATAGCTCGTTAGTCATGGCTAGTTCTCCTTTTGGTGATGTAAACTACCCATCGTGTTTTAGTACTTCAAGAAGCTGGAAATGCTTGCTTTTGGTTTTTGTTTGGTGAATGAGATGGGTGGGTTAGAACTTCAGTCTGTGTAAAAGATATTCCATGTTGCTCAAACTATTGACTAGGCAAATATTTTCGCAATTCGAGACTTTAGCTTAATTTGTCGTTAGATTTTTTCATTAGAGAAACTGAAGCACGGATCACTGGAAACCTGTGTAATTTTATGGAAAGCAACTAATAACATGGTTCAGTGAAGAGTTGTCAAGCAAGGAGCAAATATCACTTTTTCCGATGATTCTGTTCACCTGAATTGTAAGCAGTGACATCTTGCTTTGTGTAACCCTTTTACTGCATACTGTCTCTTCTTGAGACTACTTGCACATTAATGAAATTGCCTCCGTGTCACTGTTGCACATGCTTTCTCCTCCTTACGCTGGTCATTTGTTCAATTTCTTCTATAATTCAAATTTCTGTAAACTTGTTAAAGATGATTTTATCTTCCAAGTCACTGAGAATCATTCTTTAAGTGCAGGGTGATGATGAACCATCAGAGAGTACAGGCATTATGGATTCAAAGTCAAATGAAGTTCGAAGGTTTGAACTACTAAGGAGTGAGCTAATGGAACTGGAGAAGCGGGTTCAAAGAAGTGCTGATCAATATGAATATGAGGAGGTATTTTCTAACTGCTGTATAAGGCCTGTATCGAGCATGTTGTAAGATGCACTGTCTTTTTATTTCGCTTTCTTTTTGTCTCTTTCAAGTTTCATATTGTGAAGTTTGTTAATGTTTATTGAGATTCTACTCTTCCATTTTCAGTATAAACTTTTTAGGCTGTTCTGATTATAATGACGACTAACCGAATAATGATGATACATAAGTAGTCCTGTTAATTGACATATATCCGTCCACTCCATTCATCTTGTTGAACATGGATTATCTTGCTTGTGAAAGCAATAAAATATATTCATTAAAAACTGGTTTTTTGGTCTATAATCTTTATTTCTGTCTATTTGTAACTACTGTTGTGATAATACTTGAACAGTGGAAAAATTATGATCATCTTATTTTATGCTTAATAATGTGATGGCCTATTTCGCCAGGTGTAGACCTTTTGTCAATATTGATTCCCATAAAATAAATGGACAAACTCTTATCAGGTTCAACTTCCAATTCTTTTCTAAGTCGAAGAAAACTTCCATGTTTAATGTGTATAAGACGTAGGTAGAGATTGAAACTCTTATTTTTTGTTCTATGTGGAGTTCTAATCTGATAGTTCTGTGATCATCTTTTGTTAGAATCCCATAATTATCAATGACCCAACTTCATTTGTTTTGAGTTCATTTTCTATATATTTCCATTTTTCCAGAGAGTGATGTTTCGGAGATACATGATCTGTTTATTATATCCCTGAAAATTTATTAGCTTGTTGTTGATGCACTCTACTCTAGGAGGAAAGTCAGAAGGCAGATCGCACTTCCAAACATTCTGCAGGAGCTGAAAGAACTCAATTGGTTCTTCAGAAGAAAAAAGAGAATGTTATTGAGAAATCATTGGACAAACTGAAAGAAACTAGCACGGTATTATGCTCTTGATCTATTTTCTTCTGTTTTATGTATTGCATCATATGTCAACTGAATAGAGCCATTAGTGTGGTTTTTTCCTTTGCTTTGTAACTTCATTTTCGTGGATTTACCTTTGAGAAAATAGCATGGGTATGGGGATAGACATGTGGCCCATTTAATTAGCTTTGAACTCCACTAATTGTCTAAGAACGAGAACTTTGATCAATATGTATGGAATTGCATTTGGTTTGGGTTCCTCCATGGGCTTATTACTATTAGATAATTGTTTACTTTTTAATCGACTATTCTTGTTCTTATAGCTAGTGCTCGTTTTCTTCTTTCTTTTTATAGTACTTTGTGTGTTTTGATTATCTGCTTCCATTTGGTCCGGACCTTCCTGTTCTGGGTCGTTATTGTTGTGCTGTTGTGCGTGGAGGGAACGGAGTTCTTATAAGCATTCAAAGTAGAGTTTATAATTTAGAGTTTAGAGATTACACTACACAGGTATTCCATGTCTTACTATTCTGTTGGAAACCATGACTCAGCACCTTATCTTCAGGAGCAGTTAGTAGTAAGAATTCATAGTTGTCTGTTAAGACTCTCAGATAGAGTAATAAGGATTTTCCATGTCCAGGATGTTTTGCAAGGAACTCAGCTTCTCGCTATCGATGTTGCTGCAGCTCTAGGGCTAGTTCGGAGGTCCATAGTAGGGGATGAGTTGACAGAAAAAGAGAAGCAAGCATTACGGAGAACTTTAACTGACTTGGCATCAGTCGTACCTATTGGATTTCTTATGCTTCTCCCTGTAAGTAGTTCTACACTTCTATTCCATTGTTCTTTATCAGGCAAAAAAGTTCAAGCTCCACAGAACTTGCTGATTAGACAACGATAGTTCATATTCCAAAAAGATTGAAATTCTGCTTATTTTTATTTTCTGTTTCTTAAACAATTTCATTGTCATGCATGTCCAAGATCTGTATTGAACTGAGGATATTAACTGTAATTGAAGACATGGACCTTTAACTGGCAATGAAACCCACTGATTGTTCCCCGAGCGTCATGGTTTTTGGAGCTTGTATAATATATTATTAAGTGCAGTGAAGCTATTAGTAACAATAAGTGCATAGTTGTTGATGCCCAATCAACTAGTTTGAAGGTCTTTCTGCTGAGTTGCAATTAGAAAAATAGCCCATTTGAACAAAGCTCAAGTTCTTCCTCTCCTTCCACACCTGCTACGTGATTGCAGCATCTATTTTACTCGTGTAGCTTGATTCAGTGCAAGCTGACATGGGATATTTTTTCTTGCAGGTTACAGCAGTTGGGCATGCTGCTATGTTGGCTGCAATTCAAAGATACATGCCATCTCTGGTGTGTAGTTGATCATGAATTTCCTGTCAATTTTAGTGAGCCTATCTGCTGTGTTAACTGGTTGATTTCCTTTTTGGCAGATACCTTCTACGTATGGACCAGACAGATTAGACCTCCTAAGGCAGCTTGAGAAAGTCAAGGAAATGGAAACTGAGGTGAATCCAACTGAAAAGGCTGATGAATAGTCCAGGTTAAAGCATACG
The DNA here is from genome assembly GCA_029582725.1 of Solanum chiquidenum. Taxonomy (NCBI): domain Eukaryota; kingdom Viridiplantae; phylum Streptophyta; class Magnoliopsida; order Solanales; family Solanaceae; genus Solanum; species Solanum chiquidenum. The sequence goes on from JAJOOS010002699.1 coordinate 27,115, forward strand.
AAAACAGCTAATCATATAGTGCTACCATCAAATTCATTTCAACTTGGTTCTATATCCATTCAACAGTAGATAGGCGTAAAGAAGTTCATTCCAAGAGTCTGGCACTCCCGGTAGGCACCAGTGGCTGCAGTCTTGTGGTGCACCAGCGGGGGTGCCAGGTTCACGATATTCTGAAGGGTGACCATCTTTCCTGAACTCACTTAAATATGTGATGTTTAGGAAGGTCATGTTTCTTCTTGTATTTTGCATTTGTTCAACTACCTCAGAAATGAATATATTGTTGGTTGGCTCTTTCTCCAGCTTGGTATAGTCTGTTTCTGGTGCTGTATTTGTGTGGCAATGGCCACCTTCATTCCAAGCTCCATCCCTGCAAATCAATTTCACCAAATTCAGTTCCACTAGCGTCAGTTAGTATAGTGTATTTGTGTTGCAACTGATTAGTTCCTACAAAGTACTTACCTGTAGTGTACTGGTGAAACGCTGCGGAAGAAGATGTGACTCTTTTCAGGCTTGGTATTTTGAATCACCCACGACGCCCAAGTATTCAAGGATCTTTGAAAAGCTTCCACAACATTCATCGTCATGTTCACCGTTGTTCCTTCTTGGAAATGGATGCCCCTGCAATACATTTGTGTAATGTTAGTGATTGGTGAAGTTCTTATGGTCAAAGAATCCAGATATATGTGATTATTTCTAAAGCACTTGGGATTCATACATGTTAATAGTTTTGTCTTCATTCCACCAATGTCCAGCATTGAATATAATTACATCTGCATCAACCCATTTTGTGAAATACCAGTGCAGCTTATCAAGTCTGATCACTCCTCTCACTTCTTTCGATGCATTCGCGGGAGGTCGATCAACGACTACTAAGAAAGGTACTCTGTAATATTCAACAGTAAGATTGTACTCTTGAAATTTCATAGAGAGATAACCTCTGTGTTTGGTTATGGGGTTTCCAAATTCTTCATATATGGTGGATTGGTTAGATACACCTTGTGCTAACATACATATCATAGATTCCCATTGGTTTCTTCCAATTGAATCTCCAGCAAACACTATTCGACCATTTCGACTACGTTCGAGGAAATCCTTTGCATTGAACCTGCAATAATAAAATGTTACTCACAAAGAACCATAGTTTAAAACCCAAAATTTTCTAAACTCTAGTTCATGTCTATGTAAAGGATAATATATTTCCTTGAATACCATCTCGATCTAAAGAGATCAAGATATGACCAGACTCTACTTGTCATTCAAATACTTAAAGTAGATTACAAAATCTTCCTTGAGGCCCAAATCATATCAAGACCTTCCTTGAGGTCTAAATCATCCTACCTTGGAAATATCGAAGAAAATTCAAAGAGAAATATAAAACGGCCCTTGAAATGAATTTTAAGGAGGTTCAAATCATCCTACGTACCTTAGAAATATCAAAGAGAAGAATTAAGCACCTCTGGAATCACGAAGAAAATTCAAAGAGAAGAATCAAGAGAGAAATAAAAAGAAAATTCAGAAAAAAGAATTTGTATCTACATTGTTTATTACTTCTTCTTTCTTCATATTTTGTTTGTAGTTACGGGTTAGAATTTAATTTCCATACATTAAAATTTATTGCAAATGTGATTCTCCGAATTAACTATATTCAAGTCAGACAAACGATTTGCCCAATATCATTGCCAAAGTTGCCTCTAGCAACCCAATTACTAATGTTCACACTCAAAACATTAGTAAACTGTAAAAATTAAGATCCATTTGGCAATGATCTTAATATGCACTCAGTGTGAAAAGGCATAACAAATTAAGGTGAATGTAATCATAAAGCTACAACTTTTTCACACCTCATGATTTCTAACAACATGAAAGCACTATATATCCATAAAAAAAAAAGCCACATACACTTGCTTTGTAAATTAGCCATTTTGTTGCATTGACATAACTTCTAAGGAAACTAAAAGTCCTTCTCAATTTGTTACCTTTTCAAATTCCACAACACTTTTAGTATATGTGAAAGAAAAATAAATAGTTTTATTTTGAGGGAAGGTGAGGAGTTCAAGAAATATATATTACAATACATGCATTGTCATTCTCATCATTAAATTATTATTATATTCATCTCTTGTTAACGAAACAAAGAAATCTTCAAAGGTTAACATTGCACAACTTGAAACTCAATCGAGTGGTCAATGAAGTACATTGTACACCATGAGATTTTAAGTTCAATTTCGTTAGACAAAACACTAGGAGGTTTCTTTCCATGTAATTTTTAGTCTTGATGGGTGGCCGCAGTGAAGCTAGAAATTTCATTAAGAGTGTTCAAAATTATGACAAAGGGTGTTCAACTGGTCACCCTTTACTACATGTACGCCACTATCTTGTGGAACTAGTCAAGGTATGACAAAGGGTGTTCAACTAGTCACCATTTACTACATGTACGCCACTATCTTGTGGAACTAGTCAAGGTATGACAAAGGATATTCAACTGATCATCCTTCACTACATGTACGCCACTATCTTGTGGAACTAGTCAAGGTATAACAAATGGTGTTCAACTGGTCACCCTTCACTACTACATGTACGCCACTAACTTTGTGGAATTAGTCAAGCTAACATTACGGTTATAACAAAGAAAACAATACAAGAAAGAAAGACAAAAAAAATATGTATTTTTTTAGAATGAATATAATAAAGCATGGAACATATATGCAATAGTAATTAACCTAAATATAAAATACTTTCAAACAAACTTAATATTATTACCTTGGAAGATGACAATGTTGAGGTTGCCATCGCCACTTCCGGTAATCCATGTCCCGGCGACCACTTTTCCGGCACCGGAAACCGGGATCCAAGAAAGGACAATTCTCATTATATTGATCAACAATATAACTTTCATCCCAAATCCATTTTCCATAAGAGTAATCACAAGTAGAATTTTTGGAAAAAAAACCAATATTGCCAATTACAAGAGGGTCATGATAAAGTGGGCTTAGTAAATTGTAGAAAAGAATAGAAGAAAAGAATAAAAATAGAAAAAATAATACATGATACATATATTTCTTTACAAATTTTAACAAGAGATTATTATTCTTCTTGTTGTTTTCTTGTTGATGAGAAAGTGGTGGGAGATCCATGAGAAGAGGAGAATATATTAAAAAGGTATGTTTTGTTGCTATGTAAGAAGAGGAGAATATATTAAAAAGGTATGTTTTGTTGCTATGTAAGAAGAGGAGAATATATTAAAAAGGTATGTTTTGTTGCTATGTATATATAAAAGGAGGATGAGTGGTGATAGGGAAATTATTACTCCGATTTCAATTTATATGTCGTAATTTGATTTGAGTTTAAGTTTTGTGCCTAGTTCGTATATAAAACTTCTTTACACGGTCAAGTAAACTTTCAAATTAAGATTTAGGAAAAGATATTAAAAACAATTAGAGTCCTAGTTATACTCTAATTAATTTTTTTAGGAGTATTGAGTAATATTATTTCCTTTTTGGCGTAAATCAAATATGTCTCCCTTAAATATCATTAGGGAGTAAATCAAAGTTTTATGGTCTGAAATAAGTTTGAGATGCTTGTGTGTCTTTAAATTATTTTCGTTAGGGATAGAATTGAAATTTTAAAGTTCAATTGTTACTAATTATAAAAATGTGTTATTTTTTGGTATGGATTAAAAAGAAAAGTGAGTATATAAATTGGGACAAGGAGTAATTTGTTTGGAAATTAATTCAATATCTAACATATGACATAATTATTGAGGAAAATTTCTAATTAAGACATTAATATATGACATAATTACTAAGAATAATGTGAATTATACCCTTAGACCTTAACACTCTGTTTGGATCATTGTTACCAATTGTATTGTATTGTATTGTATTGTATCGTTACCATACCTACAATGTTTGTTTTGATTGTTACTTAAAATGTATTGTATTGTATTGTATTGTTAAATTTCGTTGTTATGTAACAATGAAAACCCCCTTTTTATGGAACAACCGATTTGGTGTGTTCCCATTATTACTTAATTTATATTTTCAATTATATCATGGCATAATATTTCATAATATTTTTTTATCTTTTACCATATATTATTTAATTCTAGTCAAACTTCCTACCCTAGAATAATTAAGAATATTTTAGTAAATTTATAAATTACAATACAGTACGATACAGTCAAACCAAACAATAAAAATGTTATTAAACAACAACAAACAATACAGTCTAGCCAAACATTATATCTACCATACAATACAGTACATTATGAAACAATGGGTAACAATATAATGATCCAAACAGAGTGTAAGTACGATAGAACAAATATCTTTTTACCCCAAAATTTGGCTATCGTATATTATTATACTCATTATTATTTAATAAAGACACAAAAGTAGTTTCAAACTTTTAATAAATGAAAAATGGTAAAAAAATTAACCTTGATTTATAACTTCGTCTAACCATGCCCTGCTTTCAAAGGATGTTTTGGTCCAATTTAATTTTTATTTATAATTATGTGATAACTTGTGAAGCTGAATTTATGAAAAGGGGAAAACAGTGATCTTAATCTCTATATTATTGCATAATTTCAGTTTTAATCCTTATGTTATTTGACTATGTATATTTAACCTTCAATTATTTGAAGTGTGCAGTTTTGGTCTTTGAAGTTAACAAAAGTTAACTATTTAACATAATGATTATTTTAAAATCTAAAATAAAATAAATTGAAGGATTGGTAATTTTAAATACTTGAAGAATTATGTGTATAAAAAAATTTGAAATTAATAAAAATTAAATGTTAAATTTTTTTAAGATTGAAAGTTCTTAAGACACCATTGATAATCTTAAGGGGCCTATCCACCTACTAAATTCTTTCAAATGTAGTCGTAATGGGTGTACACAGGGTAAAACTCCCGCTCCTATGCAATAGCTCGCAAACCACATAGGAGAGGTAACCCGCACTAGGCAAGCCCAATGTGACGAGCTCGACCCAGAAGGCAAACCCCGTACTTTTGTTGGCAAGGGGTTTCAAACTTGTGAGCTCCAACATGGAAGTCCCAAGTCCAAATCACTGGGTCATCCCGAAGGGTAAATGTAGTCGTAACCTTGATTAGTAACCATTAAAAAAGATGGAAAGAACGAATTGCTAATGAATCAAAAACAAAGCAAATGAGACCAACTTATATATTTAAAATAATCATTTTAATTGTTTTTTTTAAAAAAATAATATAATTTTAATTTTTATATAATTCTTCAAGCATTTTGAATCACCAACCCTTTATTTTATTTTATATATTTTCAAATAATCATTTTGAAAACTTGGTTTCAACTTATATTTATGTTATTTAAATATAGTTATCGCACGTAAACATTTAACTTGTCCACAAGCATATATTTCGTGAAGTTAGTCGAGTTGCATGCAAACGATAGGGCCATGGGCTCATATGAAGTCCAGTCATTGGAAATTTACACTCTTTAAATATATGATTAAAATTCTTTTTTTGTATAGATATAATAGATGTTGAATTCCTTCAACTTTTTTATATGTTTATTTCTTCGTATTTTGAACTTCTTAATAAAAATCTTAATTCCACGGGTAGTATTACAAATAATGTTAGCCGGGCAGAGCCATCGGGTTGATTACGAATTCGGCCCGAATATTTAGTATTGGAAACAAGTTACTCCGGGATTAGAATTCCATTTAATTCAAATTCTGCTCCCGCCTGGTCTGTTGTTCACTTTCAGTTTTCGAAGAAAAATTGGAGTTGCAGATTGCATAAGGTGTTTGATAAATTGCCCGAGAGAGAAACTCAAACCATAGCTAAGCTTGATTTTGACAACTTTTTTATATGTATGTACGTGCAATTTCAGGCATGGAAGATCTGAAGTGCGGGCGTTTCTGCTTTTTCGATCATTCAGTTTCATCTATCGATCGAGAAAACTGTGGTAGTAAGCTTCCTGAATTGTATTTCTAGGTTAATAGTAATGTTTTTCATTAATTGTGAATCCTCATATTTTGTTTGCGTTAGCAACCTAATACTATAAAGTAACAGTTGATTATGATTTTTTTCGTCAGGCTTCTCATACTGCTGTTTTAAGTGGGAATTCAGTAGAGGCGAAGCTATGATTTCAACTTAATGGGTTCTGAATCTAATATTTGTGTATAATTGAGGCTGAATCCGCATGTGGACTATTAGCTCTGCTTCTGGTGGGAAGGACCTTTTCTA
>JAJOOS010002700.1:0-31565 GCA_029582725.1 Solanum chiquidenum
CCATCTACGGAGCGTCAATAGACCTACGGTCCGTAGATCACTCCGTAGATGTTCTTTTCTGCATTCCTTTCAGCTGTCTCTTTACTATCGCGCCTGAACATCTTTCCTGCAAAATACAATAAAAACACATAAAAACCAATACAAAAAGGCCCTAGACACACACAACTTGTAAGTGAAATGTATTAGAAATACCGTAAACTCACGGTATATCAGGTTCACCAAGAGGTTCGATGATGCGCCCTTTGTTCCTTTTTCTCGCTACCCTACTCGCAGCTTCACATATAGTCTTGTACACTTTGGCGGACACAATCCCTCTTCACCAATCCATTTGGTGAATCGCCAATAGGGAACACCCTTCGCCCAAATTTCTCTCATCTCAGAGGTGGTGTTCTGTAAAATTGGATGGGCTAAGAGCTACTCGGCGGACCGCCGAGTGGTCTTAGTGATCACCATGATCGGTTTTCTCCACTTCTTCAGCTAGTTAGTTCCTTTTTGTCCGGTAGTGTCCTTGACTTCCTCCTTAGCCTGTAATGCTGAAAATCAACATTCTAACATCAGTTTAGAGCATAAATTAGGCATTCGAGGAAACTTATACTATCACAACGAAGTCCTAAATGAGTTGAAATCTCAGATTCATAATTTTTCCTCAAGAGACACACTATAAGTCTAAACGACACTTACGTAGAAGCAAACATACAAACTCAAGCAACAACATGGCTTTCTCAATCAAGTGTATCACTTAGTGCAAATCTTTCAATTTAGACTCAATAAGCTTACTCATGCGGATTAAAACATGACACATACATACCAATAGTCATCATCACATACACTTTCAACAATCACCAACGTACCTACTCTCCAACAATGTAACTAGTGCCCTCACTTCAAAGAAATCCTTTTTCACACAATCATTAGATATTTAAGCTGAAAGATTCAGTAAATACTCACGCTCAAAAGTGAATTCAATATAGTTAGTGCTCAATACCATAAGCTTGCCCTTATTTTCACTGCATAGACTCCTCTAACTAGCCACTAGGATCATTATAATACTTTTTTAGCCTGTAACGTAGGTTCAAGATCAGGTAGGATACATTTGGGTATTTCTAGTGACTTTTATGTCCTCCTTGACATTACATTGGCTATTTACCTCTTTTCTCAACCAATTCTGACATATTTTTATTTTTTTTTGCTCTTTTCCTTGACTTTCTTCAGGATAGATGTGACTTGCCTTTTTCATTATTCTTTTTGACTTTTGTTTTTATGTTATTCAGCCTCATTATCACTCTTTCCTTGTTTATTTTGAATTCAGTCACATCTTTTTCTATCATTTTTCTTCTTCTACACCCAACTCTTTTTATACCCTTTTCTTTCAGTTTACTTTTTCATAGCCACCCTCAATTTATTTATTTGGCATGAGTTGAGGTGCACAATGTCTGCGATCGGACCTGGGCTGATTAAGGTAACTTATAAATTAGCCACCCTCAACTTAGGCTTTCGACTTAAGTTAAGGTGCACATGTCCAAGGAGGGACCAGGGCCAAAACAATATTTTTTGGGAAGGGGATTTTGGGTGTATTGAAAGAAGTGGTCTACATTAGGCTCAAACATTTGGATCATAGGGGAGCATTTATTTCTTTTTTTTGGATCATATTAGGCTTAAGTGGACCTATTTGAACAAGTGCCTATGATCATTTCTCAATTCCTAGCCTAGATTGTCTTAGCAGGACCAATGGGGCATGTTCTAGATTGACACACACTACATGAGCATACAAAATCATCTCACACACTCTTGGCACATTGTTTCATTATTGAATTATTGAAGCACCAAGGTAAATTTTTAGCTTAAGCATGCTTTCATACCGGTTCTTGTCATGTCATATGAAGATCGAACACATTCAACTCATTCAGACTATAGATCTAGCAATTTTTTTAATTTTTGGACAGGTTTCAATTTCATGCTTCTTATGACATCATGCTTTCATTTTTTCTATCTACTTTTACGTATACAATCGTACACATGTCGGTTCAACAGAAAAGTAGAACAGTCCTTTGGGGAAAAAGAACATAGGCAAGAAAACCCCAAGGGAGGGTTATGAGTTGGGTTACTCAGACTTCACCCTATCACTCACAACCCATTTACCCCACCCTCAAGAAAAATTTGTTCAATTTCTCTCAATGCATGAAAATGAAAAATAAAACATAGGTTGAAGCAAACCTATGGCACATAAGCGTCGTTGACTTATTAAGAAGCGTGTGGGTCCAGTTTCCCAGAACCTGTTGGATCTGTAATAGGAATACCATCAATAGCATATTCATTAACACTGGGAAAACCCTCAGTAGTGCTCCTCGAACTAGATAGACCAACACCTATATCACGGGACCTCTGCTGCCGTAGCTCCTCATAAATAATCGACTGACTCTGGGCCGCTGCCAACTCCTGATGCTCTCACTTTTTTGCTAATCCGACCTCATCAGTATCAAAAGTATGCTTAGAAGAGCGGTGGCACTTTCTAACAACATTGCAAACATCACAACCTTATTATTCTAAGCCTCAGGTACAGTCTCTAGTACAACCTCAGCAGGGGCCAAAAGAGCATCAACATCGGCACAAAGCCTAGTGAACTCTGTCTTGCAATTGGTAAAATCAATAGTGGTAGCAGGCCTCTCTAAGACTCTCAGCTTGAATGCATCTAGCCGCCTGTGAACCGCCTAAATCTTGGTGTCCATCATTTTCTCCATACAAGCCTCAGACTCCTCAACAAATTGCTGCATCTAGGGCCTCATGTGTTGCAGCAAGGTAGCCATCCATGCCTCCAACCTTTGGACTTGAGCCAAAGGAACTAAAGTGGACCCTGAAGGGGGAGTGGCTCGGGAAGATCTCGCGGCATTACTGGAGGCGATATAGGGGGAGCTTGTGCATCCGTAGAATTGGGAGGTATGGTAGTGTAATCAACCTTAATATTCTCCACATCCTCAGCAAGATTAGAACCCAAGGGAGGTAGGTCAACTTGTGGTTCATTCTGCCGTGCTGCAAGATTGGCATCATCTCTAGTAAGGCCAATGTCCACAGTCTTGGTCGCCTCTGTTAGCCTTACACAATGCCAAATAGGCACCGAAGCCTCCCTGCGAAGATGGAAAGATAAGACATGGGAAGGGTAGAGTAGTAGTAGTCTTGAATGCCCTCTCATGGATCTCGGCAATCAAGATGTGGGAGAAATCAAGTTCCACCATAATCGCTGCTAACATCAGGCCTCGGTCCGAAGTAATAATTTTGTCCGTTTGTGTAGGGGACAATCTAGTACGAACCACAGAAAAAAAGAACATCACAACGAAGCTCTGGGTTGCCTTTCTGAAAGGCAGTGTAATATTTCTCACCCACTCAATACCTTTTCCATCCTTAACTGTATGATGGGACGTCCACTTCAGTAATGTCTCTATCCGCTCTACATCCCTCAGAAAATTCCCACTTCGAAGCACCTCTATCTGTAGTCATACTCGGTTGTGTTTATAGGTAGAGTGTGGGCTGGGCCATAAATAAAATGATGAATAGTGATCTCGGAGATGTCGACGGAGAAATTCCGCACCAAGGTAGCCTTTAGTGGTGGCTGAGCTAGTGGCTTAGCCTATTTGGGCATAGCATTGCGGACGGTGGTGGCGTAGGATGGGTAGAACTCACTAGTCATCTCCTCACTTAAATTACCCAGGCTCCATGCCGTCCACTCACATTTGTGCCTCTTGAAAATGTACTCATTGTCAGGTACACAATAAAGGCTCTTTATCAATACCCGACGCTCCTCAGTAATGGTTATGGCAATCTTCCTATGTTCATTCAACACCATGCCATCATCATAGATATGGTATCGCCCTCAACGAACCACATGTTTTCCTTTGTGGCACTGAAAACCGGCTAAACTCTGGTGTCCTGGGCATCCCCTGTGCTATCGGCATCAGAAGAAGAAGCGGAAATACCACTGGCACTGGAGCCGGAATTTAATTCAGAGTAAGAATGCGACCCTCCTGCAGGTGGGGACCCCTCCTAATACTGGGGGACAGTGACCTCGACCTCGTCACTAGAAGTAAGTATCTACCTGGCTCTGTTACTCGTAGTCCAGGGGCAGTGGGGGAGCCTCTAGTGTCTCAAGGATGTTCTTGTCCTCAATAGAGTTCAAGATCAAGCGGAGGGACGGGACAACAAGCTTAGACTTTTTCCCCTTGCGTACACTAGAGCTTGTTTCGGTGCCATGGTACCTGTGGAAGACTAGTTATTACCTAAACAACAGAAGAACTCCCAAGAAATTTTTTTAGAACAAGATTAGGACTTACGTAAAAAATTAAAAAATTTCCAATTAGTAGCTGGTTTTGTGTCCTACGGTGGGTAACTACAGTTCGTCGAAGGAGTGACAGGCCATGGGTCACCTCCGTAGCTCAGGGTGCCCATTTTTGGGTCTCTGAAGATTGAAGCATGGATGTGAAGAATGGTCCGTCAATGGAACAATGGACCATAGTCCACACCATGGTTTGCAACTTATCCAATATTTTTGTGCATGCTGTTGACGGGCCACGACCTACGGTCCTTAGGTGGACCTACCGTCCGTCGGTTGAGGCCATCAACCAGCGCTGTGCTAGGCAGTGTGATTTCCGTAATTCATATAAAACAAAATTAATACAACAATAAAAAAATTCTTCATGTCTAAACATGCATTTGAACATAATGTGCGGTACTTTATCATCCTTAGGGTTTAGATTATGAAAAATTCAATTATCTATAACATGACAACAAAACCCTAAGTCCCAACCTCCAACTAGACCTATCAAACCCAATTTTTCAAGTGAAATCTACAACACACTCGCACACCATCATCCAAAGGGTATTATCTAAACCAACTTTCATCAATTAAACAAATAATTAACTACCCAAGGTCAAGTTCAACTTTGTGACTTCATGATTAAAAAATGAAAAAGGGATTAAAAGTTCTGGTTAAATCGTTTACCTTTAAAGTAAGCAAAGACGGTTAGAATGTGATGCAGTAAAAATGTGCTCCTAAGACCGAACTTGACACCGAACCCGGACCTTGAATGCCTGGTTGAAATGGAGTAATTTAGGAGAGAAAATGGAGAATTTTGGAGAAATATGGAGGAAAAGGAATTAGGAAGTGATTAGAAATGGAAGGGGAGAATTTTATGGATTTAATTGGGGAGTTTGAGGGGTCTTTTGGGTGTAGTAATGGTTGGAAACGGTTTGGGGGAAAAGATGGAAGTGGGAAATGTATTTGAAATGAAAGATTTTATTTTAATGGGGTCCAGATCGGGTCGACTGTAACTCTACCTTGGACCCACGAAACCTCGTCGACGGTCTGTGGGTCAACCCACTGTCCGTCGATGTGGACCGTGGTTCACTCCAACAATTAGTAAAAATCAGAAAACATACCTGGGATCTACGGACGCCATCCACTGTCCGTGGGTGGACCAACGGACCGTTGATGAGACCCGTAGACCACTGCATCTGCTATATTTCTACAAAAATTTCTTTTTCTCCCTTATACACGTACCAAACATTAGGACTTCCTTTTTAGATTTTTTAGACACTTTTTAGACATGGACCCTCTTCTATCTTTATATATCCAACAGTAAAATGCAAAATTAATAAACATCTATATAGAAAACTACAAATTCAAGAAAAACTCCCTATATCAAAAAGTAAATTCCTATGGTTGGCTAGATTATACATCTTGGGTTGCCTCCAAAGCAACACTTGATTTAATGTCGTAACATGATGCGGGCCCCTTGGTTACTCAGACTTCATTAAGACTTCATTCCTTTATCACCTCATTGACACTCTTAGCTTGCCCATATAGACTTTTATCCTCTGGCCATTCACCTTGAACCTCGTTCCTTCCTTGTTCTTGAGTTCAACCGCTTTATCTGGAAATACTTGGGTTACTCTGAATGGCCTGGTGCACTTGGACTTGAGTTTACCAAGAAACAAGAGCAACCTTGATTTAAATAACAATACTAGATCACGAGGAGAAAATTCGTGCTTTTCAATCTTTAGATCATAGTACTTCTTGATCTTTTCCTTGTACAAGGCTGAACTCTCATATGCCTTTAGGCGAAACTCGTCGAGATCATTCATCTCATTCAGTCTTTGACTTGAAGCGTCGTCCTAATCCAAATTCAACTTCTTGAGTGCCCACATTGCTTTATGTTCTAGCTCTACAAGCAAACGACATGACTTCCCATATACAAGTTGGTAGGGGGACATACCTATGTGAGTCTTGAATGCAGTGCGATAGGCCCATAGAGCATCATCAAGCCTTATTGACAAATCATTTCTTTTGGCGTTCACAGTTTTCGCAAGAATTTTCTTTATCTCTCAAGTTGACACCTCAACTTGCCCAATAGACTGCGGATGATAAGGAGTGGCTACATTGTGACGAACACCATATTTCTCTAGCAACGCCTTGAACAACTAGTTACAAGAGTGAGAACCTCCATCGCTGATAATTTCCCTAGGTGTACCAAATTTGGAGAAGATACTCTTTTTTAGGAATGCGGTGACACTTTATCCCTCTTTTTTGAAAGAGCAATTACTTCCACCCATTTTGATACATAATCAACCGCAACAAGAATATACTTCATCCCATGTGAACTCACAAACGGACTCATGAAGTCAAGCCCCCAAACATCGAACAACTCAATCACCAATATCGGGTTCATAAGTAGTTCTTGCTTTATGAAATGCCTCCTTCTCGTTGGCAACGAGCACAAGACTTGGTGAAATCATGAGCATCTTGGTAGATGGTACGCCAGTAATTACCACAATGCAAATCTTATGAGTAGTCTGAGTACCACTATGGTGCCCACCAACATGCGACGAATGACATGCCTAAAGTATACTCATAGTCTCAACCTCAGCAAACAACGACGAATAATCCCATCAGCACAAACACAGAACAAGTAAGGCTCTTCCCAAAATAATTTCGTCACATCAGACATGAACTTTTTTCTTTGGTAAAATGACAGATCCGAAGGCTCCAAATAACTTGCAAAATAATTAGCAAAATATGCAAACTAGGGAATAAGGTCATAACAAGAAGCCAATACCTTACTCATCAGGGAATGCATCATTAATCTCAACCCCATCTCCTAGCTTGAGAGCATAGCTTCCTCCTCCAATATGGACAAGTGATCGGCGACTTGATTTTCTGTTCCCTTTCTATCCTTTACCTCAAAATCCAACTCTTGCAACAGAAGAACATATCTGATCAATGTCGGTTTTGCATCCTTATTAGCCATCAGATACCTCAATGCTAAATGATCAGTATGCACAATCACCTTAGTGCCAAGAAAATAGAACCTAAACTTTTCGAATGCGAAAACCATTGCAAGCAGTTCATGTTCAGTCACAGCATAATTATTTTGAGCAATATATAAGGCTTTGCTTTCATAATATATAGGATGAAGAATCTTCTCTCGCCTCTGTCCCTATACTACGCCAAGATCCACCCCAATCGCATCACACATCACTTCAAACGGTTGTCCCTAATCAGGTGAAATAATAATAGATGCTGAAGTTAGGTTTTCTTTCACCTCTGCAAATGCTCTTAGACAAGCATCATCAAACTCAAACTTACACTCTCTTTACAGTATCTTGCACAATGGGTTGTGCAATTTTAGAAATATATTTTATGAACCTCCAGTAGAAACCTGCATGCCCAAGAAAACTTCTAACACTTTTAACAGAGATGAGTGGTGGAAGTTTTTCCATTACCTCAACTTTAGCTTGATCAACCTCCAAACCTTTTTGCGAAATCTGATGACCCAGAAATATACCCTATTTTACCATAAAGTGGCACTTTTCCAAATTGAGCACAAGATTGCACTCTTCACACCGTTTTAGTACCTCAGTCAAATATATCAGCAGTCATCAAACGAGTCACGTACCACAGAGCAATCATCCATAAATACCTCTATCACGTCATCCACCATATTAGAAAATATCGACATCATATACCATTGAAAGGTCGCTGGAGCATTACATAACCCAAATGGAATCCTTTTGAAGGCGAAAGTCCCATAAGGACAAGTGAATGTGGTTTTCTCTTGGTTTTCAAGAGCTATGGAGATTTGATTGTAGCCTTAATACCCATCTGAAAAGTAGTACCAACCCTTGCCAGCGAGACGATCCTGCATCTTGTCCATAAAAGGCATCGGAAAGTGATCTTTTTATGTCCATGCATTTAGCTTGCGGTAGTCCATACACACTCTCCAACCAATCACCAGCCTCATTAGAACAAGTTCATTTTTAGCATTAGGAACCACAATGATCCCTCTTTCCTTTGGCACGCACAAACAGGGCAGACCCAACTACTATCAGCAATGGGATATGTGACTCCATCATCCAACCATTTAATAATCTCCATTTTCACAACCTCTTGCATAGGAGGATTTAGTCTCCTTTGATGATCAATACTTGGCATTCTATTCGGCATGAGTTGAATTTTGTGAGAAAATATTCCCGGAGGAATCCCAATAATGTCTGCAATAATCCATCCAATATTCCTATTAAACTGCTATGAGGACTCACCAAAACTTCTCTTCTTGATCTACTATGAACCTAGCCATGAGGATGGAAGTCAATATTGCCGCACCTTATATTTGATAAGAATGTAGGCAAAAGTATGCGTTAGTACAATAATGTACTAAATTTGATGGCTAGCATAAATCATCAAAATAAACATATAAGAGGCATTAGTCAACATAAGACATATACCATAATCATAAGAGACAATAACATAAGTCATAAGCATAAGAAACATCATCATAAGACATAGGGTATAAGCATAAGAGACAATAATCATAACTTGTGAGCATAAGAGATAACATCATAGTCATACGAAAAGTCAATGCAGTTAGAACATCGTATCATAAGATGAACACTTCATAAGTCATCTCAAGGCAAGCTTGTGCATTGCATGGATAAGATCTGGTAATCCCACCCATGCTAAGCAAGTCACTTTATGCCCTCTGTCATACTTATCATCTTTTGATCTCATCCTTAACTTATTTCTCATAGACAAGGGAACATTCACCTTTAGTCACACATGTATTGAAAGGCAACTTTTGGCAACAATCCAAGTTAAGCATACATTATATAAGTAGTCCTCATATCAAAACATACGTAACAACATAGTCATAAGCATATTCATTACATAGATCATCATAACATAAGAGGAACATATCGTAGATACTCTCAAAGCATACTTGTGCAAAGCATGAATAAGACCCCATAAATCTCACTCATGCTAATTAAAGCTTCTTGAGTAACCATAGTTCATACTAGACTTGACCTTGTGGGAATTAGCCTTAACCGACATAGACCATGGGAGCTTAACATGGATTCCGTTGCTACCCACACCGAAAAGGGTTGTCCTACTTACCTAAGGTAAGACGATCATTTATTAGCTTTAGGTGGATCCATTAGCTAAATAACCTATGGGGGCACGTAGTTTATTTTATAAGAAGATTGTTACTAGAAGCTCGCCCTTTCTAGGGGGGAGATTCCATCTCAAGATTTTGCTTCTAGAAACCAGACCTTTCTCACGGAAGAGCTTCCATCTCATAGTCAATATCCGTTCGGTGCTAAGCATAATTTCCACGGAGTTCATAATAAGTCATAACTTGTTTCATTAGGATAGCTCATTAGATCATGCGTGACAATAACCTTTCACCATCTATGTCTACATATAACATTAGATTCAATTAGGTGAGAATTGTCTTTCAACCTAGAATCTCCATTATGTGATAAAACCTTTCACATTATGCTCATTTTGTGTTTATGAGAGTAGCCTTTCAATCAACACAAAAATATTATCATAATAATATATAGCTGTGTAAATGAAAATATCATTTCAACAACACACAACAAGATCATGATCATAATCACTTTAATCTCAAAGTGCTCTTCAAGCATATACGTAACATTCATAAAACATGCATATTATCATATACTCATAATATAGGTCACGTGGGTAAATTCCTTCCACAATCATGCCATATACAAATCATCATGCATAATAGTTTCACTCTCGAAGCCTTAACATTCCTAGTTTATTCATATTAGTTTTTACCCTCAAAGCCCTAGAAATAACATTCATACAACAAGCCTTACTCTCAAGCAATATTTCACATAAGCACCTCATAGACCTAAGTCTCAAGGTATTCTACTCACATGTTTCATCCTTAACAAATTTTAATCATATATCTTCATATAGACTCAATCTCCACACTCCTAATCATGACTCATCATATAAAACCTAACCTAATCAATTCAAGTGTACAAGATTTACTTTTAAGTAATTCATATCTAGGTGTTCTAATCTCAAATGATTCATATAGTAATTCATCAATTTTAGAAGATCACATCTAAACCCTCAATTCCTCGTTTCATGGCATGAAACTCAACTATATCAAATTCACCCTAAAATCATAGGTTAATCATATATACATATATAATCATACTAAAGACACGTAATTTCATCATAAACAATCATATAGAACCATTTTCCACTCAATTGGATCAATATACAACAATACCCACAATATAGGAAGAAACCCTAACTAGAATTGGGGTTCATCTTCACAATTGGGGGAAACATGGGGGCTTTATGGATGAAAGAGGTCCAATGAATAAACCATCATACCTTGATTTCAAGTAATAGAAACCTTGAAACAATGGATTCTTGACCTAGCTTGACCCTCTTCTTCTTCTTTCTAGAGAGAGGATTTTTTAGAGGGATTTGGGTTTCTTTTCTGGGTTTAGAAACAATGATTTGGACACACTAAATTACGGGTCTAAAGTAATTATATAGTTGGTCTAAACTAGGGTAAGATGATGTCCTTTAATAACTAATTAATTCCGGAAAGTACCATAAAGCCCTCACTATACCACCTAATGACTAATATTGCCTCACCTACGAGACCATGCCCACGGGGAATGCTGGTCATCCGTGGGTGGTGGTCTGTAACTCCTCTTTTGGGACCCTGAACCATGACCCCTCACCCACGGGGTGTGGGTCCCTTTTATGGGTGGACTATTTTTGGCCAGCTTTCTTAGGCAGGCATAGGGTCCTCCTCAAGGACCCTTGGTTGGTCCTTAGGTATTTATACCTCGACGTTCTACCCCGAAACCCTTCATTCTAAGCATATGAGGTTATAGCTAAGGCTCTAACCCTCATGTCAAGCTCTAGTTTAGCCTACTAGTTTCCGGGTTGTTACAATATTCCCCCCTTGGTAACATTCATCCTCGAATGACGTTTTAGGCACTTCTTAAGGTCACAACTACAGAATAGAAACCCATCATGCATGAAACTCATCTAAATGCACATAAACAAAGGAGGAAAAGTTCAACTCCAAGATAAACATATTCAATGCAATACAAGGAAGAAGGAACTACAACAAACAACCCATTATGCATGAAATTCAACATCTACTCATGTTCAAGGAGGAACTACCATCTCCGATCTTAAACATGCTCAACACACTCTCATGGAGCTCATATGCAATTTACTCTCTAAAAGCATTCATTCAAGGAGGAATCTCTGAACTCCGAGCTACGGCATGCTCATTAATTCATCTCATAAAGTTCTATAGGCAACTATACTCAATGCACTACAACATGAAGAAATCTATAAGGCAAACTTATTTTCTTCCAAAACATAAGTTTTCATGAACATGCACCACATAAGGAAATCACAGAAACACATAAAACACACATGACTCCAAGACATGAAACAAGTCAAGGGAAACTTATCATCTCAAGCAAAAGGAGGAATAGAAGGAAAATATAAGGATATCGGGACATCTATCGGCCTTGGCCTCCCAAATAGCACCCTCAGCTACAACCCTAACTAAAAGACCACTCCTTAGCACTTTCATGAAAAAACTTCCTTTTTCTTCTATTTCTTAACTTGCCAGTCTAAGATCTCTACTGCTATTTCTAAATTAGGGAAATTCTCATTAACTCCCAACTCTTCTTAAGGAATTCATGAATGTTGGATCTACAACGCATTTCTTCAACAAAGAGACATGGAAAACCGGATGCACCTATGCCAACTCTTTAAGCAACTCTAGCTCACAAGTAACCTTACCAACACAACTCAAGATCTCATATGAGCCTACTAAACTGGGACTAAACTTCCAAATTCACTACACCTCACAAGGTGAGAATCAAGCCAACCCAGATCATGAACATCAAGAACATTCTACGACCTTGCTATCGAAGTACATTATCTCCCCCTTAGGAGTAAGCCTATACAGACTCTTCTAAGAACCATTTCTTTCAACTCTAAGGTCGGATCAAGTTATCACTAATCTTTCACATCCATCACATAAGATGATTCTAATCCATGATGAATTACACTTCTACCCTTCTTAGAAGGTCTACTCATTCACCCCATCTAGGCATAGCTAAAACACCCTATTCATCAAATCCTCCAACACACCATAAAACTCATCATGACTAAGCCATGTTCTACTACTAAATACACATAACCACAATGAATCCCATTCATGCTAAAGACAATATCAAAGTCCATCATGCAAGTCTATCAAGTCACAAAATACAAGAAACACTGGAATCTAAATAAGCAAAAAACACATACTGGGAGTAACATTCATAGGACTCTCTTGTTCACCTGTAGATTGGAGAGCATAGGACCCAATTTCCTTCATGTCTCTTACCCTAGCGGTAAGTACCGATCAATCCCTCATTTTGTTCCCACTTATACCACAACCATAACAACCCTCCATACCGGCTAGTCATCTACCATAGTGCTTCCTTCCATACCTAGTGCAAGTAGGCTTATGCAACAAGAATTTTCTATTACTCCCTCCTTGAGTCTTAGGGTTAGAAACCCTCTCTTGGTTAAATCTTAGGGAAATCCTAGAAGGACCTTATCCGGAGAACCTTTCAAGAGGAGAATTATCATCATCAATCCTAAACCTCTTTTTTATCCCTCAACCTTTCTTCAATCTTCTCTTCCTTAATTTGTTGAGCATAAATCATAAGGCAAGAAATATTCACATCATGATCAAGCATGGCCGCACGATATTCTTTTACTACTAAATCGGACACTCCCGACACAAACTTACTCATTCCCGACCTAGGATCGAACACTAGAATTGGAGCATACTTAGACAATTGGGTGAACCTCAATGCATATTCCTTAACACTCAGAT
Source organism: Solanum chiquidenum (assembly GCA_029582725.1). Classification (NCBI taxonomy): domain Eukaryota; kingdom Viridiplantae; phylum Streptophyta; class Magnoliopsida; order Solanales; family Solanaceae; genus Solanum; species Solanum chiquidenum. Next base: position 13,239 of record JAJOOS010002700.1, read on the forward strand.
TACCTTTTATAAGGTTAATGAACTCAAGCACTAATGCTTCTCTCATCTCTTAAAGAAAGAACCTATCTAGAAAAGCACTCCTGAACTTTTCCCACTCTATGGGACCCAATCCTACCGGTCTAGCCTCTTTCCATTGATTAAACCAAACTTGAGCAACCCCTTTGAGTTGGTAAGAAGCCAACTCCGCCTTCTCTGCCTTAGTAACTCCCAATAATTCCAACAACTTAGAGACCTCATCTATACACTCTTGAGGATTTTCCTTCATCCTTGACCCATAAAATTATGGAGTTTCTATCCCAGCCTGAGTCAACATTTGAAAACAAAACCTAAACTTCTCATTACTCACATTCACAGCCAAAGAGTCAATTGAAGCTTGAGGAGGAACTTCTTGATCCACCTTGTCTTCCTTATTCCTTCTAATGTTAGCCCTTGAAGTAGTCATATCCTGAAAACCATCGGCCACAGATTAGGAGAAAAACCTAATAGAGTAAAACTCTATGGCACGGCTTAAAGAATGAAGAAGTGAAGTTTCCAAAATATCCTATATCCTCCTATTTATAAATGTGGCGCGTTTCACATTTATGAGCAAGATTCTACTAGACGTGGTTTGAGACATCCTACAACAATTTTATAACTGTGTGCTTTAATACCAAGTTTGTCACGACCCAAGAATACCCCTAGATGTGACACGGCGTACAAGTCTCCTAAAAGTTTCATAAAAGCCTCTTAGCATATCATAACATAAGATAATAGAAATTGGTGCAGAAATTTAAAACATTTTTCAATTACAATCAAAGTCTTTTATAAAAGCAAGCGGAAGTCTATTACACTTGTCTCAAACAATCTAATACTTGAAAAGAGTTAGGGACACATCCCATACAAAAATTCTAACATAAACGAAAGATATAAAAGGAAAGGGTGATCAAGTCCTCGATCCTATGAGGACTAACCAAAACTTCTCATCTAGATGTACTATTAACCTAGACACGAGGATGGAAGTCAATCTCACCAGACCCTACATTTGATAAGAATGTAGGCAAAAGTATGCGTTAGTACAATAATGTACTAAGTATGATGGCTAGCATGAATCATCAACATAAGCATATAAGAGGAATTATTCAACATAGGACATATACCATAATCATAAGAGACATTAACATAAGTCATAAGCATAAGAAATATCATCATAGAACATAGGCTATAAGCATAAGAGATAATAATCATAACTTGTGAGCATAAGAGATAACATCATAATCATAGGCAAAGTCAATGCATTTAGAACATCACATCATACGAGAAACACTTCATAAGTCACCTCAAGGAAAGCTTGTGCACTGCATGGATAAGATCTCATAATCCCGCCCATGCTAAGCAAGTCACTTTAGGCCCTCTTTCATACTTATCATCTTTTGATATCATCCTTAGCTTATTTCTCATAGACAAGGAAACATTCACCTTTAGTCACACATGTATTGGAAAACAACTTATGGCAACAATCCAAGTTAAGCATACATTAGAGAAGTAGTTCTCATATCAAAACATACTTAACAACATAGTCATAAGCATATTCATTACATAGACCATCATAAGATAAGAAGAACATACCGTAGATACCCTCAAATCATACTTGTGCAAGGCATGAATAAGACCCCATAAATCTCACTCGTGCTAAGTAAGGCTTCTTGAGTAACCATAGTTCATACTAGACTTGACCTTGTGGGAATTAGCCTTAACCGACAATAGACCATGGGATTTTAACATGGAATCTAGTGTTACCCACACCGAAAAGGGTTGTCCTACTTGCCTAAGGTATAAACATCATTTATTTGCTTTAGGTGGATCCATTAGCTAAATAACCTATGGGGGCACGTAGTTTATGGGATAAGGAGATTGCTACTAGAAACCTGCCCTTTCTTATGGGGTAGCTTCCATCTCAGGAGTTTGCTTCTAGAAACTCGGCCTTTCTCACAAAAGAGTTTTTATCTCATAGTCGATGTCCACTCGGTGCTAAGCATAATTCCCACGAAGTACATATTAAGGCATAACTTGTTTTATTAGGATAGCTCATTATATCATGCATGAAAATAACCTTTCACCGTCCATGTCTACATATAACATTAGATTCAATTACATGAGAATTTCCTTTCAACTTAGAATCTCCATTATGTGAGAAAACATTTCACATTATGTTTATTTTGTATTCATGAGAATAGCCTTTCAATCAATACAATAATATTATCATAATCATACATAGATGTGTAAATGAGAACATTCTTTGGACTACACATAACAAGATCATGATCATAACCACTTTACTCTCAAAGTATTCTTCAAGAATATACATAACCTTCATAAAACATGCATAATATCATATACTCATAATATAGGTCATGTGGGTAAAGTCCTTCACCAATCATGCATAATAGCTTCACTCTCAAAGCCTTAACATTCCTAGTTCATTCATATTAGCTTTTACCCTCAAGGCCCTAGAAATCACATTCTTACTACAAGCCTTACTCTCGAGAAATATTTCACATAAACACCTCATAGACCTAAGTCTTAGGGTATTCTACTCACATGTTTCATCATTTACAAATTTTAATCATATATCTTCATACATACTCAATCTCCACACTATTAATCATGACTCGTCATATAAGACCTAACCTAATCAATTCATATGTACAATCTTTACTTTTAAGTAATTTATATCTAGGTGTTCTCAAGCAATTCATAAAGTAATTCATCAATCTTAGAAGATCACATCTAAGCCCTCAATTCCCTCTTTCATAGCATGAAACTCAACTATATCAAATTCATCCTAAAATCATACGTTTATCATGTATACATGTATAATCATATTTAAACATGTAATTAAATCATCAAGAATCATATATAACAATTTTCCACTCAATTGGATCATTATACAACAATACCCACAATATAAGAAGAAACCCAAACTAGAATTGGGGTTCACTAAATTAAGGGTATAAAGTCCTTATATAGTTGGTCTAAACTAGGGTAAAACGACGTCACTTAATAACTAATTAATTCTACAAAGTACCATAAAGCCCTCACTTTACAGCCTAATGACCAACACTTCCTCACCCACACGACCACTCCCATGGGCCGTGGGTGGACCCACTGGGAATGCTGGTCATCCATGGGTGGTAGTATACAACTCCTCTTTTATGACCCTTACCCACAACCCCTCACCCACAGGGCGTGGGTCTCTTTCATGGGTGGACTATTTTTGGGCAACTTTCTTGGCCAGTCCTAAGATGCTCCTCAAGGACCCTTTGTTGATCATTTCGGAGTCGTACCTTTACGTTATACCCCAAAACCCTTCATTCTAAGCATGGGAGGTTATATCTATGGCTCTAACCCTCATGTCAAGCTCTAGTTTTTCCTACTAATTTTCGAGGTGTTACACCCCAATTAATTCATTCTTCTAAATTTCCCAAAAGAAATAAAATCTCCTCCAAAATATTCTCTCTCTCAAAAACTTGAAGAAGATGAAGATTTCACCTAAGGTTTCAAGATAAGGGTTCAATTTCTCCATTGAAGGGTAGCATTTGGATTCAAGGTATGGTAGTTTTCATTCATAAATCTCTTTCATTCATGGAGTCCCCAAATTCCTCTATTTCAAAAGGTAGAATTTCCCAATTAGCTAGGGTTTTCTATTGATTATTGGTCTTAATGATTTAGTTATATTTAAATATGCATGAATTGATGATTTACAATTCTTTTATGATGTTTTCCCTATGAACCCATGAAGACCCCATGTTTTCCAAATTGTGATCTCATAATGTGGGTTGTTGATTATGAAAGAGGAGTTTTATGATCTAAAGCATGAAGTAATAGAATTACATGATATGTATTTAATGCTTGAATTCTAGATTTGGTGATTGAAAGTAAGCTTTGAACCTTGAAAGGGAAAAGTGAGAGTTTATGCATGATCTTAGGGAAACTATGTAAGTGTTAAGGGTGCTTTGAGAGTAAAGTGACAAATTATGATGTTTTATGTTGTGTTGTGAAAGCCTGTTCTCATAAAAACGTACTAGCATGATGTGAAAGTTTTTCTTAGATAGAAACGATTCTTAGGTTGAAAGGCTATTCTCACCTAATTCAATCAATGAATAAGAGCTATCCTAATGAACTAGCTTGGATTGACAACATGACATGTCTTTCCATGGATAATGAGAATAAGTAAGAAAATACTATTTTGTGGGAATTATGCTTAGCACCGAGTTGATATTCACATTCAGATGGAAGCTCTCCCATTAGTGGAGGTCGGGTTTTCAGAGTAAGTCTCATGAGATAAAAGCTCTACCGTTACTACAGGTCGGGTTTCTAGTAGAAATCTTCTTATCCCATAGCTATGTGCCCCATATGTTGATTAGCTTGTGGATCCACTTAAGTTAGAAGTTCATGGTTCTACCATAGGCAAGTACAACAACCCTTTTCGATGTGGGAGACATTGGGGGATCATATTATCGCTCACATGGTCTCTAAGTCGATTGAGGCTAATTTTCCGACAACAAGATGATTAATGAACTAAGGTTACTTAAAAAAGTATCTCATATGTGTTCAATGGCTCTAAGGATGATGCTAGATTGTATTGACTATGATGTTATGACTTATGTTTTCCATCTATCTCTATGATGATGTTTAAACTTGGTAAATTGAATGTTTTGAAATGAAATGTCCTTTTTAGCATTATTTAAATTTTTTTATGCATAGCTATCATACTTAGTGCATTTTTGTACTAGCGCATACTCTTGCCTATATTTTTCCCAAATGTGGGGTTCGAGAGATAGGGTTCCCATTTTAGTGGCTAGATGTTGGACTTTGATATTCATTCCTTGTCCAATTAGAGAGTTCAAATTGATCATACATTGCCTGGAAGACTGGTTTCATGTATGGTGGCACAATCATACTTAGTTGGAAAATCCTAAATTTGCCAATATGACGATCCTTAACTTGCTACACTAAGAGATCAAATGCAGAATGAGACTGTAAAGTCATTATCTATTGATGAGAAGGCCCTTATACATCAACATGCTATATTGTGTATTCCGATGGTGGGTGATGTGAAAAAACTAATACTTGAAAAGGGGCATAGTTCGCGATACTCCATCCACTTAGGTTCTACGAAGATGTATCAAGACTTGCATGGATTGTACAGGTGGAAAGGTATGAAAGCTGATATTTTGAAACATGTAACTAGATGCGTAAACTTTCAATAGGTCAAATATAAACATAAAACATTAGGTGGTGTTATGCAAAATTTGATCATCCCAGAGTTGAAGTGGGAAAGTATTACTATGGATTTTTATGTTGGGTGCCGAATACTTTTAGAAACATGACTTAGTTTTGGTGATTGTGGAAACACTCACAAAATCTTTCCATTTCCTACAAGTTCTAGTTACTCATACCGTGAAGCAATTAGCAGACATTTACCTTCAAGATATAGTTTGACTTCATGGGGTGCCTATTTCTATAATATCATATCGACGTGTGCAGTTCACTGCTGAATTTTGTAAGTCTTTTAAGAAGCCATTGGGTTCACAAGTTGAGTTGAGTACAACTTTTTATCCCCAAACTGATGAACAATGTGAACGAGTTATTCAGATCATGAAGACCATGCTTAGAGCTTTGCAATTGATTTTGGTGGTCATTGGGATGATAAGTTGCCTTTGGCAGAGTTAGCTTATAATAATAGCTTTCAATGTAGTATAGATATGGTGCCATATGAGGCTCCATATGTTTGATGTTGTCGATCATTAATCCGATGGTTTGAACATGGCGAAGTGCAATTGTTAGGTCCAACTTTGGTTCAACAAGCTTTAGAAAAAGTTGCATTGATACTGTTAACACCTCAGATTTTGGAAAAGAAAGAAAATGACTCTTGGGCTGCAGTATGGTTCTATGGGTCCCATCTATGGACCGTAGAATCTACTACGGGCATTAGATGGAAACTGTAGCAAGAGGGAAAGTAAAATTTTAAAATCAAGTCCCAGCACCTGGTTCACCAGTTCAACCCGTCATCGTATATACAAACCATAGATAAGTTTCATAGGAAGGTCCCAAATTTAGTGATATTTTAAAGAGTATAATGGGTTTTTATGGTTGGTGTATATGGTCCGTAAGGAGACCTACGAGTCTTAGACAAGATCCATCAAATATAGTCCAAAACAAAGGTTTCTAATCTTTTTTACATTTTACCGGTACGGTCCGTAGAAAGTAGGTCCAAACCGCAGAGAGGGTTCGATAGTTATTTTCAAGGGCTTCTGGGTATTTTCCCTAATTGTTTGAAATCAAAACCATGTAATTTTGTCATTTAACTTGAGCCTTATATAAGGTTTTTAGGACATAAAACTACCCATTTCATCCTTATTCGCCTATTTCCCTATATCTAACCATATTCATCCTCCCCGAATTCTCTCAACCAAAGGTAGAAGAAGAAGAGTTAGGGTTCCATTCAAGTCTTCAATTCACCATAATTCTTGGGCTTTGAATAGCAAGGTATATGGGTATTCACCCATGGAATCCATTCTTCCATGGAGTCCGCAGGGTTTCCAATTCATCAATTCAATTTCAATTGACTAAGTTAGGGTTTCAATTTCAATCTAAGTAGGGTTTCAATTCAATCTTTGTGGGTTTCATTAAATTTTGATTAGTTATTGTTCATTAAATCTTTAAATGCATGAGTCAATTTTAATAAATGATATTTAGTTTAAATTACATTGACCCATGCCTAAATCAAGTTTTTCAACTACGAATCTATAATGAATCCATGAATCCATGAGCTATGAATTATGAAGATATGCATCTTTTTATGAGATGATTATAAATGATATGGGGATGCTTTGAAAGAAAAGTATCAATGTTATTGTATAAGGATTTCTCACTTACTATGATGATCATGATTTTGAAAGGTATTTCTCACATATAAATTCACATTGGTGAATGGTTTTCTCATCCATGATTGAATTATGTTTAAGTGGCTATTCTATGTTTTGATCTTAAAAGTATGTGGATTGGTATTTATCATTGACTTTCCTATGTTATATTGATATTTTACTTTTATCTGTTCTGTTGGAATTTAGACTTAACACCTTGAGGTCTTTCATCTGGAGGCTCAAATAGGGTAGTCTCTACTAACAACCTTTAGTCCCAAACTACGTGTCACCCATAGGATTGTCTTAAATGACCTAGCTAGTGGTTCAAATTTAGCAAATGATGATATCTACGAATTCTACATTGGCAAGTAGATTCCCCTTTTGTACGCATGAGGGATGTACCGGATTAAATAATATAGCTCCCATGGTATTATTTTCGGTTAAAGCTAATATCCCACAAAATGAATATGTTTATTCAAAGTTTTATTTTGTCCTTTATGTTAAGGTATTTTACCATATTTCATGATTCACATGTCATTTCTTCTTTAAGTCTTTAAGTAATCAAAGAATGATCATGAGTACATGTTTTAAGCCATTCATGCTATTATGTTTATGCATATTTCCCCATACTTAGTACAATCCATGTACTAATGCATACTTATTCCTACATTGTTTCACTAAAATAGGGTACAACACTCCTACCCTGTTATACTCGTAGCTAGTTGATTCCATTTACTTTGAAAATTGATGAGTCCTCATGTTCCAAGGACAGAGGTACTTTCTTTAGCTTTATGTCATTTCTATTTTAAGACTTTGTATGACATGTATGGGTTACATCCCAATCATTTTCTTTATGATGTATTAGATGGCTTATTGAGATTTACGTTAGACTTCTACATTTGTCAAACTCTTTTAAAATGTGAAATGATATAATTTGAACTCTTTACTTCTATTATCTCGTATGATGTATGCTAAGTGGATTTTGTAGGGCCTCTCGGATTCTATATGCCATGTCACGCCTAGGGTATACTTTCGGTTGTGAAAAACTTATATTCAGATCACAAGGTTGAGAAAGGTCCTAGGAAGTCTCATAGGGTACGTCGAGTAGAGTCTTGTTCATGAGTGTGAAGTGCACCCTATTTATTAATGAGAGGCTATAAGATGTTTAGGAAATTCCATTTTTTTCATCATTCTAAAGTCGTGCGATAGAGTGTCACCTATATGTATCAAACCTAATCTGTATATGCTGATTTTTAGGATATGGACCCTTGACGAGAATACGTGAGAGGGAACATGAATGAGAATGTCGAACAAGAAGCTCCTCAAGAGGATCCAAAAGTTTCGGCCGACCCTTTGGCTGAACAAGTGACTAATGCAGAGTTTTTAGCAGTTTTTCAAGTTTTGTCTCAGGGCATGATGGCTCAAGAAAATAGGAAGGATGGTCCCCATGAACTCAAATTTTAGTACGACGATAACTAGAGTGAGGGAGTGACCAAGAGAATTAGATTCATGCAATTCAGAGATCATAGATGAGGTGATAAATGATGATCACGGGAGTGACATCGGTGGAAAATTAGTCATTTATCAACTTAAGGGTGTTTCACAACTTTGGTTCAACCAATGAAAGGAAAAGAAGGCGGCTGAAGTTGGTCATCTTGATTAGGAAAAGCTTAAGTTGCTTTCCTTGATAGGTTTTTTTCCCTTGAGATAAGGGAGGAAAAGGTACTTGAATTAATCAACCTTTGTCAAGAAAATATGAGCGTGAAGGAGTATGCATTGAAGTGTACATTATTTTCTGGATATGCTTCTACTATGGGTTCTTACTCTAGGGCAAAGATGAGTAAGTTTGTTTCAAGAGTGTCCAAAATGGTGGTTAAGGAATGTCGTACCGCCAAGCTCAATAGGAAAATGGACATTTCTCTTGTAATGATTCATGCTCCAACAAATTGAAGAAGAGGAACTTAAAGAGAGGTCAAGGGAGGAAAAGAGGGTAAAAACCGGTGATGATGACTTTCACATTCAAGGTCCGTCGACATGGTCGTTCTAAGTTCCAACAAAAGTTTTCCGATCAAAGTTTCTCCAATGCTTCATCTGCTAAGTTAAAAAAAGATAGGGTGTCTAATCCTAGATCTAAATGAGGAAATAGTGGTGGAAATGGTTCTTTGGTTCCCGCATGTCAAAAGTATGGCAAGAGCCATCTAGGCAAATATTTGATGGGTACGAATAATTGTTTTGTCGTAGTAAATGTGGTTACCGCATGAGATACTGTCCATCTAGACTTGACAAGGGAAAAGATGGTAAGCAACTCTGCCTAGTGTTTAGGTTCAAGTGCTCCAAAACAAAACCCGGTTCTATGCACTTCAAACTCGACATGATCAAGAGGGTTCTCCCGATGTTGTTACTGGTATGTTTAAAGTTTTCATCTTGATGATTATGCTTTGATTGATCCTGGTGCTACTTTTGTCTTTTGTGACACCATATGTGGCCTTGAGGCTTGAAGTTATTCTAGAATTGTTATTAGTCCTTTACTCTAGATCTATTGGTGAATCTATTGTGCCTAAGAGAGTCTATAAAAGTTGTCCCATCTTCTTAATCCATAGATTCACTCATGTGGATCTAGTAGAGCTTGAAATTTTAGATTTTTATGTTATTTTGGGTATGGATTGGCTCCATTCTTGTTATGCTTCGGTTGATTATAGGACCCAAGTGTTGAAGTTTCAATTTCCAAATGAGCACTTCCTAGAGTAGAAAGGGGGGAATTTTATGACAAAGGGTCAGTCTTAAAGCTAGAGAAATGATCTTTAAGGGTTGCATTTATCATCTTGTATAGGCTAGGGATATGAATTTCTAACCCCCTATTCTTTAGTTGGTCCCCATTGTGAATAAGTTTTCTGAAGTGTTCTCAGTTGATCTACCTGGCATCCTTTCTGAAAGGGAAATAGACTTTGGTATTGACCTTTTTCCAAGATACGCAACCTATCTCTATTCCTCATTACCATTTGGCTCCGGCAGAAGTTAAGGAATTGGAAGAGTATTTGAAAGATTTGTTGGATAATGGTTTCATCCAACTGAGTCTCTCTCTTTCGGGTGCTCCAGTGTTGTTTGTTCCAAAGAATGATAGGTCACATCACATGTGTATTGACTACGGACAATTGAAAAAGGTTATCATTAAGAATAAATATACTCTTCCAACGATAGATAATTTGTTTGATCAACTCCAACGTTCGAGTTACTTCTCTAAGATTGACCTTTGGTCGTGTTATCTCCAATTAAGAGTGAAGGAAGGTGACATTTTGAAGATGGCTTTTCAAACTCGGTATGGTCATTATGAGTTTTTGGTGATGTCTTTAGGTTTGAGTAATGCTCCAGACGTATTTATGGACTTGATGAATAGGTTATTTGTAGAATATCTAGACATTTTTGGAATTATTTATTGATGATATCATGATTTACTCAAGGAGTGAGGATGAGCACACCAATTAGTAGAGGATTGTGTTACAAGTCCTGAACGACCAACAACTCTTTGTAAAATTTAGTAATGCAAGTTTTGGTTGAGATCTGTGGCTTTTCTTGGCCACATTGTTTCTGTTAAAGGTATTGAGGTAGATCATAAGAAGACAAATGCGGTTAAGAATTGTCCTAGACCACTATCCCCTTCCAATATTCAGAGTTTCACGGTCTTGGGTGGTTATTATAGAAGGTTTGTGGAAGGGTTTTCATCGTTTGCCTCTCTATATTGACTGCATTGACCCAAACTAAAGATAAGTCCTTATGGTCAGAAGCGTGTGAGAAAAGTTCCAAGAATTGAAAGATAGACTTACCTCCACTCTAGTATTGACACTACCAGAAGGATTCAATGGGTTTGTTGTTTATTGTGATGCCACGAGAATAGGATTATGGTGTGTTATTATGCAAAATGTTAAGGTTATCACTTATGCTTCAAGGCAACTTAAGATTCATTAAAAGGACTATCCTATCCCTGATTTGGAACTAGTGGTGATTGTGTTTCCCTTAAAGATATGGAGGTATTACTTATATGGTGTCCATGTTGATATATTTACCGACCACAAGAATTTGCAATATGTATTCAAGCAAAAGGATCTACATTTTCACTAAAGAAAGTAGCTTGAGTTGCTAAATGATTGCGACATAAGTGTTCTCTATCACCCCTGTACGGCAAAGGTGGTGGCCGATGCCCTTAGTTCACTATCAATGGGTAGTTTTACTCATGTTTAGGATAATAAGGAGTTGGTTTGTGATATTCATAGTTTAGCCCGATTGGGTGTTCGGTTTGTTGATTCCCCTAAAGGTGGCGCTATGGTTCATAATGGTTCAGAATCATCTTTTGTGTTGGATGAGAAAGCAAAGAAAGGTGTTGATCCGATCTTGATTGAATTGAAGGAAGCAGTGCTTTAAAAGTCCGTTGAGGCTTTCTCCCAAGGGGGAGATGGTGTGCTTCAATATCAATGTCATTTATGTGTTCCCAACATTAATGCTTTGAGGGAGAAAGTTTTATCGGAAATCCATAATTCTCCCTATTCCGTTCACCCAGTATCCACTAAAATGTACATTGATTTGCGAGAGGTGTATTGGTGGAATGGGATGAAGAGGGATATTGCGGAATTTCTTGCTAAGTGTCCTAACTGCCAACAAGTTAAAGCTCAACATCAAAAGCCGGGAGGTTTGTCCCAAGATGTTAGTATTCCTACTTCTAAGTGGGTTGATATGAATATGGATTTTATTGTAGGTTTACACCACATCCAGAGGAAATATGATTCAATTTGGGTTACTCTAGATTGTATGAGAAAGTCAGCTCATTTCATTCCCATCAAGGTTTCTTATTCGGTAATGTACTATGCTAAGTTGTATCTAATGGAGATGGTTAGGTTGCATGGAGCTCCCATATCCATTATCTCCGATCGTGGTACCTAGTTTACTTCTAAATTTTGGAAGTCTTTCCAAAAAGGCCTTGGTACTGGTGTTAAGCATAGTACAAACTTTCATCCTCAAACTGATGGGCAAGAGGAGCATAGTATCCAAACTTTGAAAGATATGTTGTGGGCCTGTGTGATTGACTTCAAGGATAATAGGGAAGATCATTTACCTTTGATTAAGTTTTCTTATAACAATAGCTATAATTCAAGCATTAGTATGGTTTTATTTGAGGTTGTTTATGGTAGTAGGTGTAGATCTTCTATAGGTTGGTTTAAAGTTTGTGAGGTTGCTTTGATAGGTCTCGAATCGGTACATGAGTTTATGGAGAAGGTTTGACTTATTAGAGAAAGGTTGAAAATAACTCAAAGTCGACAAAAGTCCTATGCTGATGTTAGAAGGAGAGATCTTGAATTTTATGTTAATAATTGGTTCTACCTAAATACTTCACCATTGAAGGGTGTGATGAGATTTGGGAAGAAGGGAAAGCTTATTCCCTGATATATGGGCCCATATCAGGTTTTAAGGCAAATCGGTAAAGTTGTTATAAACTTGATTTTCCTAATGAATTAGCATCGGTACATCTGGTTTTCAATGTCTCCTTGTTGAAAAAATGTATTGTTGATCCAACATCTATTGTACCATTGGAGAGTCTTGATATAGAGAAAAGTCTTTTTTATGAAGAAGTTTTGGTTGAGATTTTAGTCCGGCAAGTATAAAGGTTTAGAAATAAGGAAGTTGCATTTTTAAAGGTCTTATGTAGGAGTCAAAGGGTTGAGGGTGCTACTTGGGAGGCCGAGGCCAATATGATGTCCCGTTATCCCCATGTTTTTCCCCTTGATCCTACTCTAGCTTGAGGTATGTAGTTCCTCATGGTTCATCCTCATGTCATAGTCATTGCCATGTTTCCTCATGCATGAATACTCATGAAAACTTGCTCTTGTGATTTTGATTTAGCTCCATTGATTGATTCACAATTATGTGCATTGAGTATGAATTGTATGTATACCTTATGAAATGATGTTTTGCATATCTTTAATCTTGGAGATGATGTTCCTCCTCTATATCGTATAATTTGATGAAGTAACATTCATGCTGGACTATTAGGTTTCTTCCCCTACTCTTCTTATGTTGCCTTAGTCCCATTTAAGGACGAATGTTCCCAAGGGGGAGATATTGGAACACCTCGTATTTTGGAAAAGAAAGAAAAGGAGTTTTTGGGCAGCATTCTCATTCTACAGGTCACATCTGTGGACTATAGAAGCTTCTACAGGCCGTAGATGGCAACCATAGGAAGAGAAAAATTAAATTTCTAAAAATAAGTCCAAGTACTATGGTTCACCAGTACGGCCCATCATCCTATGTACAAACTATACATAGGTCTCGTAGGAAAGTCCAAGACTTAGTGATATTTTAAGGGGTAAAGTTTGTTTCTATAGTTGGTGTCGATAGTTTGTAGGAATAGCTACGAGCCATATACAGGATCCGTAAAAAATGGTCCAAAACAAAAGTTACTGAATTTTTCTACGGTTGATTAGTACGGTCCATATTCGATAGTTATTTTCAAGGGCTTTTAGGTCTTTTACCTAATTGTTTTTAATCAAAACCATGTCGTTTTCTCTTCTAGCCTAAGCCCAATATTAGGTTTTTAGGACCTAAAACTACCAATTTCAACCTCATTCTCCTATTTCCCTGAATCTAACCAAATTCATCCTCTCCAAATTCTCTCAACCTAAGGATGAAAAAGAAGAGATAGGGCTCCATTCAAGTCTTCAATTCACCATATATCTTGGGCTTTGATAAGCAAAGTATGTGGGTATTCACACATGGAATCCATTCTTATATGGGGTCCTCAAGATTTACAATTCATCAATTTAATTTCAATTTACTATGTTAGAGTTTCAATTCAAAATTTGTGGGTTTCATCCAATTTTGATTGATTATTGTTGATTAAGTTTTATAATGGATGAGTCAATGTTAATACATGATATTTCATTGAAATTACATTGACCCATGCCTAAAACATGTTTTTCAACTAGGAATCTATGATAAACTTGTGAATCTATTAGCTATGAATTATGAAGAGATGCATGCTTTTATGAGATGCTTATAAATGATATGGAGATGCTTTAAAAGGAAAGTATCAATGTTATTGTGAAAGTATTTCTTACTCAATATGATGATCATGATTGTGAAAGGTATTTTTCACAAATAAATTCACATTTTGAAAGGTTTTCTCATCAGTGATTGAATTATATTTAAGTAGTCATTCTATGTTTTGATCTTAAAAGCATGTGATTGGTATTGATCATTGTCTTTCCTATATTACATGATATTTGGTTTTTATCTATTCCATTGGAAATCAGACTTAAAACCGAGAGGTCTTAGAGGTTGAGGCTCTAATAGGGTAGTTTCTAGTATTAACCTCTAGTCCCAAACTATGTGCCCTCGTAGGATTGTCTTAAATGACTTCACTAGTGGATCCACTATAGAAAATGTTGATATGTACATAATTCAAACTTGGCAAGTAGATTCCCCTTCTTTAGGTACAAGTGATATAGAAGGTTCCATTATATAGCTCACATGGTCTTATTGTCGGTTAAAGTTAATATCCCACAAAATCGATATGTTTCTTCAAATTTTTCTTATGTCTTGTTTGTTAAGGTATTTGACTATATTTCATGATTCACATGTCATATCTTCGGTATGCCTTTAAATGTTCACAGAATGATCATACATACATGTTTTAAGCCATTCATGTTATCATGTCTATATTTATGCATATTGCCCCATACTTAGTATATTTCATGTACTAATGCATACTTGTGCCTACATTATTTCACTAATGTAGGGTCCAACGCCCCTACCTCCTATACTCATGGTTAGTCGGTTCGATTGACTTTGAAGATTGGTGAGTCCGCATCTTTCGAAGACCAAGATACTTTATTTAGCTTTATGGCATTTCTGTATTAAGACTTTGTATGTGATGTATGGGTTACATCTCAATCACTTTTTATGATGTATTAGATGGCTTATTAAGACTTATGTTAGACTTTCACTTTTGTCAAACTCTTTTAAAATGTTAAATGTTATCATTTAAATAGTTTATTTCTATTATCTTGTATGATGTATGCTAAGTAACTTTTGTAGTGCCTCTTGGGATTCAATACGCTATGTTATACCTAAGGTATACTTTCGGTCGTGACAGATATGAGAACGGCTTCGGACAACACAAAGTAGACTGAAGTCCTTTGCAACTAATAAAGTACATGATATAGAGTTTCTGAGGGGTGAAATATTATTTTTGAAAGTTTCCCCCATAAAAAGAGTTATAAGATTCAGCCGGAACGGGAAGCCAATATATAGATACATTAGTCCTTATGAGATTTTAAATCAGATCTGGTTCGTTGCGTACCAATTTGCTTTACCTCTGGATCATCCGATGTACATCTGGTGTTTCATGTGTCCATGCTTCAACGATATGTTCATGATGGTATCTATGAGATTCATCCAGAAGATGTGGAGCTTGCATAGAATTTAGCGTTTGAGGAAGGTTCGATATCTATTCTAGATAGGTAAGTGTGGCAGTTGCGGTAGAAGAAGGTAGCTTCAGTCAAAGTGTTATGATGCAATCATCCAACCGAGGAGGCTACTTGGGAATCCGAGATAGACATGTGAAATTGATATCATTACTTATTTGACACTTTATGATAATTTTAGTCTCGTTCAAGGATGAACGTTACTTTATGCGGGGGAGAATGTAATAACTTTTGTTTAATGAAGGATTAATTGATTATTTAAAATCATAATAATAATAAACATATTTAAAAATTGTGGGTCAACCCTATTCTCTTATTCTTATTTCTACGTGTGTTTAAGAGACTAAAGGAGTAGAAATCTAGGGCAATTTTGGGAGGAAAACAAGCAACAATATTCAATTTTCTTCGTGGTTTGGAGACTTGACAGTTAAGCACATTAGCTATAAATTAATTGAACTTTTATGAAGCTAGTAACAGCTACATGCTTAACCTTATTTTTCAAGATTACTACTTAAAACTTGGTGCTTCCATAAATATTTAGACCTTATAATGATCAGCCTAAACATTGGGGACGCCGTGATTGAGAAATGATTAAAATGGGTTAGTAGAAGTAGATGTGAAACTTGGGGTTTAAATCTGTTAAAGGAAAAAGAAAACATTTTGTCTATATTATTACGGATTTTTACCTAATCATTAGAAAATCACGAGGAGGGGGTCATATGATGTCACGAACCAAAGTACACCTAAGATGTGACATGGTGAATAAGACCCCAAGAGGCCCTACACAAGCCACCTAGCACACATTATACAAGATATAGAATTTAAAGATTTAAAAAGATAGCATTTTGTTTATCAAAAGCGTTTGACAAAGGAAAAAGTCTAACACAAGTCTCAATAGTCATCTAATACATCATAAGGAAAGTGATTGGGATGTAACCCATACATAAAGTACAAGTCTGAAACTGAAATACAGAAAGCAATAAAAGAGTCTGGGTCCACAAAACATGAGGACTTACCAATCTTCAAAAGCTAAGGTAAGAACCATAAACATGAACTAAAGTGGATCCACTAGCTAATGTATATCTGAAACAATCATATGTTAGCATATAGTTATGGATAAGGATATTGCTACTAGAAATCTGGTCTCTACTAACAGAAGAGCTTTCATCACAATATCCTCTTGGTGCTAAATATAAATCTTACGGTATAATCATTAATCATATTGATCTTATAATCCATGGAAAGTTAAAGTTAAGCAATCTATCTAAGCTAAAGTTCATTAAGAATAGCTCCTTAATCTGGATTCAACTTAGGTGAGAAAACTTTTCAACCTTATGAATCCTTTATGTGAGAATGAACTTTCACAACAACAACATCTATGCTTTACTCTTAAAACAACCTTAAATCATTTATATAAATTCCGTAGGAAGAATATGTAGATCTTTATAAATTCATCTTCCATAGTTCATAAGCTTAATCATGTGTTCATAATCTAAAATTCATGGATCATGCATGGGTTCATGTGAATTAAACTAAAAAACATATAATTATTTCAATTCATGCATATAATGATAGAAAACAATCAATTGGATCATACTTAAAAAGAACCCATGAAAATTAAATAAAATCCCAACTTTGAATTGAGAATCTAATCTTGTAAAATTGGAGATCTATGAAACACATGGAGGAAAATAGTCCATAGGTGAATACTAACTTACCTTGGAGTTCAAGTACCAATTGTTATGGTGAATTTGAGTTCTTGAAGCCAAACCCTAGCTTTCTCCTTCCTTAGCTCTTGAGAGAATTTTAGGGGTGATCTTGGAGGGAACTTAGGAGTTTATGGGAATGATTTAGAATGAGTAGTTTTAGGGTATATAAGACTTATATAGTGCTTAGGATTAGGACCAAAATGAATCAGCTCAGACATTATTCAAATAGGGAAAACACTTAAAAGACCCCTTAAAATAAATGTCCACCCTCTCTACGGTTTGAACGTACGGTATGTAAGACTTACTACGGACCATATTGGTTAACCATAAAAAAGTACAAAAATATTTTAAAATTGGACCAACATTGATGAGACTGGTCTACGGCCCGCAGAACCTTCTACAGTCCGTAGACCCCAAACATAGAAACCAACTTAACCCTAAAAAATATCGCTAAGTCTGGGGCTTAACTATGAGACCTATTTACGACTCATACATAAGATGACAGACCGTCCTGCTGAATCATACAAAGGGTACTGGACTTAATTTTTAAGAAAATATCTTCCCCCTTTCTACGAATACCATCTACTTTCTGTAGAAGCTTCTACAGGTCGTAGATATGACCCGTAGACACATCCTACAATCCAAAATTTCATTTTCTTTTTTTTTCAAAAATTCGAGGTATTACAGTATCTCCCCCTTGGAAACATTCGCCCTCGAATGAGAATCAAGCTAGCATGAAAAGAATAGAAGAGAAACTAGCAAGCAACATGAATGTAACTTCATCCCAACACATAACCAAGAAGGAATATCAACTCAAAATTAAAACATATTCAAAACATCATTCCATAAGGCATACATGCAAATCATACTCAGTGCATATAATCACAAAGCAATCAACAAAGCTAAATCAAATCTCAGAAGCAATATTTCATGAGTATGCATGCATGAGGAAACATGAGAATAACTAAGAATTATGAAACCAAAAATGATTAACCATGAGAAGCTAAGTACCTCAAGCTAGAGTAGAGTCGGAGTAAATGAGATAAGGATGATGGGACATCATATTGGCCTCGGCCTCCAAAGTAGAATGTTGTACCCTTTGATTCCTCCACAACATTTTTACGGATGCAATTTCCTTATTTCTCAACTCCTTAACTTGTCGGTCCAAAATCTCAACTAAAACCTCCTCATAAGAAAGGCTCTATTTTTTTTACCAAGACTCTCCAATGGTACAATAGATGT
>JAJOOS010002701.1:0-29387 GCA_029582725.1 Solanum chiquidenum
GATGATGTTGTAAAGGATGTGGAGAAGCATTTGCTCAATGGTCTCATCAACGAGATCACAATGGATTTATTACGAATAGCCATTTCAGTTTGATTGTTAGATAGAGTAAGAAAGTCATTTCAGAAAAAAGATTGTTGTTGGCCTTATAATTATTGTGCAGTCTAAGTAGAGTTGAAAGTTGATGAAGCAAGTCCTGTAAGTAGTAAATCATAAGGCAAAGTTTATAAGTAACACATTTTTGGATTTCAAGTCTATTCTGATTCATTTTCAATCATCGAAGGCATTAAAGAAAATGTAATCAGACACTCAATATGATAATATTGTAGTCGTAAATTTTGATCCTACCACCGTCCAGACAAGTCTACCTTGAGGCCAGAGACAAGTCCAGGATTTGAACTTGATGAGTTCGACATCTAAAGTTCACAGTATAACTACATTTATAGTTTATCACATATATATAACTACTGGTTTGGATTAAACACGTAGCTCATATGCTACATTCATCACATTGAAGGCAAGAGATGAGTCTCAAGATTGGTAGACTCACCAAGCCCGCGACTAACAGGCATGTCTCACATGTGACAAACCTACCAACACCACACAATCCCCATTGGATCAACTCAAGTTCAACGGTTACAACTCTACGTCTCTCAACAAATTCTAAGAATCTAACCACCGTTCATCGCGATCCAAGAGGACGTTACCTACAATTGACAATTTTCTACATCCTTTCAGCAGCTAAAAACATTCTTCTACAAAGGGACACATAATCTTTTCTCATATGAATTGATTTCACTCACTTTCAATTCTACTTGTAGTTTAGCTCTCACTATTATCAATTTCTCCTTGTAACACACCTTAAAGCTTTAAACATTAGTAAACATATCACGAGTAGAGGTGTCAAATGTGCAAATCAAAATGAACTGAGTTAATAAATAATTAGATTGCGCTGAAACAGGCTAAAATGTGGGTCATAACTCAACCCGTTCAATTTTTAATAAGTTATAATTGTGTTATTTTTTCTTTTATAACTTTTTATTACCTAATAAAACTATAAAAAAAATCTTTGTTATGACTATATATAATTAACATATGTATAAAAAGAATTGTCCATTTGAAAATATATTTTGACAAGTTCTCCACAATCAATTTGAGGGGGTTAGGTTTTCATAGGCTAATTTTGCTACTTATGGACGACTAGGAATACCAATAAGATCTTTACAACTTTCTTTGTGATTGTTGGATTTTTAGCATTCACAATTACGAACATTTGTCTGCTGGTAAAGTATATTACAATTTACATAAATGGATACAATTTCCTAAATTACATGGAAAAACGGTTGTCACTCAAGAGAAAAGAGAACATATGTACATACAATCATCAATTATGCTACGAGACTGCCAAAAGTTGTGGTGTAGTGACATACTGACATTATTCCTCCATCCTTACCTTACACAAGTTTCGAGTTCGAACTGTTAATTTAATTTTTATTGAGACTTAAATCTTGAATTTGACTATAATTCAACTTTCGAGCCCTTCATAATAATATGATTGTATTACGGATTTTCATGTAATACCAAAAAAGTCAAATATGCCATGAGATTGGGCCAATAAGGTAGAATAGATGGGATTTAAGAAGAATTTTCACATAGATTCATGTGCTATAAAGGTTTCGATATTTTTAGATTAAATCATAGTATTTGGCATATATTTATCGGTTTACTAGTTAATTAAACATATCAGGCCGTCTTAGCTCAGTGGTAGAGCGCGTGGCTTTTAACCACGTGGTCGTGGGTTCGATCCCCACAGACGGCGAATTAACAAGAAATTCATTTTTATTTCCTTATATGTTCATTGTTTGACCTTACATTTCACTTCCATGTTTTCAATTTTTTTATAATCTCAAATTTTTACAACTTTTTGTCTAATAGTTTAGTTCTTGATTTGAACTACTCAAAATTATTTCCTTTTAATTCAGATGTTATTGTTTATTATTTTCAATTGAAGCAAAAAGTGACGATCAAGAGAGGATTTAAGGACGAACTAAGTTCGAAAAAGTAATCTTCTATTTATAACTCATATCTTATCTCATTTGATTCAGTATTTAATTATGTTTTATTTGATTCAGTATTTTTTTTTATATCGCTTTCTTACGAAGAAAGAACATAGCACACTTTTTAAATGGGTTAATTTTCTTTTTATCATAATGTAAATTCTATATAAATCAGTACCAAAAAAGTATTGTGATGAGGTCATTTATTAGTAATCATTTAAAAGTTGAATATAACTTTATATTTTAAAAGCATGTCTACTTGTGAACTTTGCATACTGTTGATTTAAAATCTCCAATCTATATCTAATTGGGCTTTCCTCCCAAACTTCATCAGCTCTCTCTCTTTTTTCTTAGTTTCAAACATTATAGTAAATAATACTATAATATATAGTGGCCAAACTAGAAATATTCAAAATATATTAAAAAATACAAATG
Organism: Solanum chiquidenum; assembly: GCA_029582725.1. Classification (NCBI taxonomy): domain Eukaryota; kingdom Viridiplantae; phylum Streptophyta; class Magnoliopsida; order Solanales; family Solanaceae; genus Solanum; species Solanum chiquidenum. The sequence continues at coordinate 2,490 of JAJOOS010002701.1, forward strand.
GAAAAAATCAAGAAGATTTAATATCTGATAAATATTTTTAACATTATACAAGAAGATTCAACTTTCACTTTTCTTTCTCTACATAGTTAAGTTAATGGATCGGATATAGAGTAAAGGTCTAACTCGGCTTAGTAAAAAGAAAAGAAGAAAAAATGCTTTGTTTAAAATGTAGAAAGCTTAGCAATGAGTAATGTTTGAATGTTGTAACTTTTACTCTTCTTTTTTGGGGGTTCGAACCCCAATCACTAAGGTGAAGTTGTGGACAACTCTTCAACTGATCTACACCTCTTGTCAACAAGTTAAATTATTAAGCCCTCTACCAATACATTTATATTAATATCCTTCATTAAGTTTCAAATATTTTACAGATTTTTCACTTGTTGTTTGATGTAGATATTAAGACTCAACTAAATTCAGATTCACGTCAAGAAACCTCACAATGAAGGTAAAGTGATTCCTAACAAAGATGATTTCAAACTCATAACTCAAATTTCATACATGTAGTTAAGAATGAATGAGTACTTACTGTACTTTGCTCGTAACTCTTTTTTATTCCTTTAGTTTCAAACTTTACAAAAAGGAAAAATGTACTTAATTCGAGTTAAGGGTCTATCGAAAACAACCTCTCTATCTTACAAAGATAAGAGTAATGTCTGTGTACATCATACACGGCACTCTACATACCCCCCACTATTTAAACTACACCAAATATTTTATTGTTTCACTTTTCTTTCTCCACATAGTTAAGTTAATGGATCAATAGGAAAGGTCCATCCAACTCGATTACATTAAAAAAATTGAAACTTAGAAAGCTTAGCAATGAAATGTTTGAATCTTCAACTTTAATTACTTTCTCTTATGGCTAAGAGATTACTTGTCAACAAATTATACCATCTCCCCTCCTTCCTAAAGTTGGAATTTACTTTTACTTTATGCCTACATTTGCCCTAATAATTCCTAAAGTGGAAGTTTACTTTATTGTTTTGTGTAGGGAGTCTCTTGTCCACAAACACAAATTCTAAAGCTTCTCTTTAATTTATCTTTTACTTGCATTTAGGAAAATTTAAAAACCTTGTAGGGACTTGTTGTCACATTCAAACTAAAGATGCAAAAGTGATTCCTTAGCATAGAAGGATAAGCAATTCAAAGCACTTAGATTTTCAAATATCCTAAAGAATTATATAATTAATGATCATCTTTTCTCCTTCCTCGAGTCATGATTGGGACGAAATAATTCACTTATGCTCAATATTTATATCAAATTATATCAATCATAACACAGTTACTGATAGAATTGACGTGAGAATATGTACTAATTGACTATGAATATGATTAAGTGATTGTTATAGTTATATATTATATAAATACATATCCTGTGTATATTAAGTTGATGTAAACAACATATAGTTGAATTGTTTTATTTTATTACTTTGATATAAGAGGGGTCTCCATAGTTATTTTCAAAACTCAAAAAAGAAGGCTTCATTATCCTAATATGTGAGTAATGAACATGATTACTGTTTACACTTTGTGGTGATAATTGACAAAAACATATCTTCTGCTTTTAGACTGATTGAAAAAGTAACAACATTTTTCTTGTTAAAAATAAATAAATAAATAAGTACGCACTTTTTTAGAGTACATACTATCAAAGTGGAGAAAATTCAAACGAGGCTCAAGGTGATAATATATGTTAAAGCCATTAATTAGATCGAACGTATTTTGTTTCAATTATATGTGCTCATCAATTATTTTATCGTGTATCTTGTACATCCTATTAGAAAATATATCGGTCACATTTTATCATCACATATATCACATAAGTAGAATCTAAGCCTTGATTTTTCAATATTCATTTCAGTTTCTTCATTGACCGCATATGCTATAGTGATTAATAAAGTGACTTGAGAATTATAAAGTAATCAAAGTATCATATCCAAATTTCATCGAAAATAAAATTTATTTTAAATTATCTGTTCTTAAAAGATTGATGAATAGATTTACTCGATATCTATGTTGATGGAAAGATACAGTCCCATGCACCCTTTAATTTAAAATATTCATTAATTCCCACAGAATTTATGATTCAATTATTAAGCAGGAACCGTTTCCTCTATAAATTTAGAATTTTATATTTTTGTTCTCTCTAACGGTAGAAGAATCCAATCACCTTTGAAGCTTCTTTTCTATGCTCTGTTTTTGTACTTTGTACTTCAAAAAGCTGTCTCTATTTATATTTCTTCTCCATCAATCAATTTTCTCCATCAAATTAACATCCATGGCTAATTTACTTCACAATTCTTCCTTCTTCCTTCTTCTCTGCCTCTTGCATTTCGTACTCGTCGCGAGTAAGCTCTTTTACTCTTTAATTATGCATTCATATTGTTATAAATCAACCAAATTACATGTATTCATCTATATTCATCGCGTTTAGCGTAATTTTTCGACAAAGGAGATTCAATTGAACCGCTTGTAGAGCATTTTTTTGCTTATTTCTTTCAAGTTTGTTTACTAATTATATGCTAATTTACAGAATCGCAGTCATTTATCGGTATAAACTATGGCCAAGTTGCGGATAATCTACCGGCACCGGAGGCAACAGCCAAGTTACTACAATCAACTTCAATTCAAAAAGTTCGATTATACGGATCCGACCCGGCAATTATCAAAGCTTTAGCAAATACCGGTATCGGAATCATGATCGGAGTAGCCAACGGTGATATTCCGCCGATGGCATCAGACCCGAACTTTGCTAAAGGATGGCTGAATTCAAACGTGCTTCCATTTTATCCGGCGAGTGAAATCATTGTAATCAACGTTGGAAATGAGGTTATGTCTTCAAATGACCAGAATCTGATGACGAATTTGTTGCCGGCGATGCAAAATTTACAAAAAGCCCTAAATGATGTTTCAATTGGAGGGAAAATTAAGGTCTCTACGGTTCATTCTATGGCGGTTATGAAGCAATCCGATCCTCCGTCTTCTGGAAGTTTTGACCCGAATATTGGGGATTTGTTGAAAGGATTGTTGGAGTTCAATAAAGCTACTGGTTCTCCTTTCGCCATTAATCCTTATCCGTTTTTCGCCTATCAGAGTGATCCTAGACCTGATACTTTAGCTTTTTGCTTGTTTCAACCTAATGCTGGTCGAGTTGATGCTGGCACCAAGATTAAGTACACCAACATGTTCGATGCTCAGGTAAAGAACTTTATACTATGCAATTTAACTGATTATTTGCATTTTTACGCTATTTTCAGGTTACTATATCAGACTTGATATGCTCCCTGCTAGTAGGATTACATTGAATATGTTGTTATTATTGTTGTTGTATATCATGCTTGATATGTTTACTTGTTGTACGGCAACATAACATAACGGCATATGCCACACTATAAAGATTGATTTTTTTCCAAAAGATAACTAAGATAAACATGCATGTTTTTTTTATAAGAGAGACTTACGAGTGCTTGGAATCGATGTGAACTTTGATAAGAATAATACATAATGAACGAAAATGATGTATATAAATGATACCAACTAGTGTATCCTGAAAAGTTCACTTCTTGTTGTGTTACACTTACATTAGATTGGTTATTTTATAGAAGTACTCTCTTTAGTTTGGTTAGTAACTTGTTAATATAAGTAAGTGTTTGACTTAGATAACACGATTTTAGAGAACTTCTATCCTCTTAGATGTAATTTGTAGAGTAGAATGAATATAAATTATTCATATAACTAGTTTAGGATTGAAAATATTTAATTAATTGATTGACTGACTGCCTATCCTCTTAAGTCTAATTTGTAGTAAAATTTGCATGATGTTTGAAAATAGAAAGTTTACTTTCAAAGAATGAATGGATGAGTTTCTAAGATGAACTCAAAATTTTGGAATTCGAGTCATGTCATTCATTTTTACATGTAGCTGGGTATTTCGTAGGTGTTTTGAGATTGAATAACATAATTAAGTTGGATGTATGCAGGTGGATGCAATAAGAGCAGCGCTTAATGCTATGGGATTCAAGGAAGTAGAGATTGTGATTGCGGAAACAGGATGGCCTTATAAGGGAGACAGCAATGAAGTTGGTCCAAGTATTGAGAATGCAAAAGCTTACAATGGCAATTTGATTACTCACTTGAGGTCAATGGTTGGTACTCCTTTGATGCCCGGCAAATCAGTAGATACCTATCTCTTTGCCATGTATGATGAAGATCTGAAACCAGGACCGACTTCTGAGAGATCCTTCGGACTTTTCAAGACTGATTTAACCATGAGTTATGATATTGGACTTTCTAAATCCAACAACCAGGTAAGAGAATCACTACAAGAACTCAATTATCTCGTTATTCAATATGCTTGTAAAATATGCATTGCACTGGTAGTAGGCGAGAAGTTAAACATGGACAAGGTAGACTTCATGTAATCGTCTAGAAAGAAGTATCATGGAATCTATACTGACCTAGCTAATTTTTATAAGCCATGCCAATTAGTTGTGATTAAGTTTCATGTTAGAATGTTTATTCCAGGTCCAATGTTTTCTAGGAGTCTCTTAGTCATCATGTCAATAGAAGATATAAAGAACTTCTAGTAATTTTATTTTATATTATATAATATTGGACTGACATGAGCTATATAGAGCAGCATTGATAGTGAAGATTTATGTAGCTACCTTGTTTTCAATAGACGCGTAACTGTTATAATTTCTTGTAATTTTGTGATTATTAAGGTCTGAGATGATTTTTTTTGTGTTTTCGAAGGTTCCAACACCAAAAACTCCGGTGTCTCCCTCGCCAAATGCATCCCCAAAAGCTCCAGTGACTCTCTCACCAAATCCAGCACCAAAAGCTCCGGTGACTCCCACGCTGGTTCCAACGCCAAACACCACGGTGACTCCCCTGTCACCAAAGACAGAGAAAAGTGTTAAGGCAGGTGTATCAGATTCTAAATCACAAGCAAATATCAATGTGGGGATGCTTGTTTTGAGCCAAATACTGTGGTACCCCATGCTGCATATGCGATAAATCTCTTTACCAAATTCAGTAAAGAATCGTTTGAACTGACAGCATCATTCTCATCAACAAATCCTAGTAAGCTGCTGATCAGTTTTGTCTTCTGTCCAGGAAACTTAGTAGCTCAGTTACCTGCAACTTTCACTTTGTTGGTGAGAGTTTGATTCCCCACCTTGTAATTTCCTCCCCCGTCTCCCCTTCCCGTACCCCAGTTAACCAAGCGACAATTAAGTACTTGAGAGCAGAGGCAATTTGTAATATCATTTTGGATAGCTTTGTGGAAATGTTTTCCTCTTGTTCTTGTTATTTGTGAAGTGGATGGTGTATATTTTGCGTGAATAAATTGATCACGCAAAATACAGATTCTATTACATGTTAAAGGAATTTATCATTTGATTCCTTACCTATATGTCAAAGAAATTGTGATGTTTTGGTTGCTCTTTTAAATGACTTATTAGTTAAAAGTCAAAAGTCAAAAGTCAAAAGTCATAAGTAGGGAATCCCAACTTTTGATTTTTTTAAAAAAAAAACACTTTTAAGCAGTTTTTATATTATTCAAACACTTTCAAAACAAAAAAATAACTTAAAAAGTCAAAAGTCACTAAAAATAAATCAATTCAAACACCTTCTTAATATCACCAACAATAAGTCACCATCATCCTTCCTTGGCTTTAGGACGTCTAAGCGCAAACACTTGAGCTTGAGGCAATGGTTATGAGAAACATACTATATGGCTCCATAAACACCATTAGGGTGGGCTTGTGCCATTCAGATTGGATATGCAAATTACGATTTGAATTTTTGGTTTACAGATCGAAGAAATTACAATCCAAATCTCATCCAACTAACCTCGGACTGAATTGAATTTTTAAGATCGGTTTGGATATTTCAAAATTTAGGTCTTGACCTTTAAGCAAGTCATAACAATTAGCAAATTCACCAGATAATTTGCTACTTAAAATTTATAATTTTCTACGGCTAACAAGGATTAAAGCCCATCCTGCCGCCCATGTAATTTCATATTGAACTTAATAGTATAATGGATATTATAATTTGCGTGTGACCTTTATATTTTAAAATATGCTAAGTGACGTTGTGAATCAAATTCAAAGTAGAAATAAAACTAGACATCAATTATTATCAACAAGTTCCGTTATCGTCCAGCGGTTAGGATATCTGGCTTTCACCCAGGAGACCCGGGTTCGATTCCCGGTAACGGAATATATTTTTTTTATATAATTTTCATTCTTTTTCTTGTTTTAAAAAATAAGTTTTCACTGAATGTGAAATCTTTTATTTGCACTAACAATGTATAATAATATAACAATACATCCTCTTTGGTTCAGAGAAAAATGATATGTCACGCTCTTTATAATAAGTCTTTCTAAAATGTAAATTTAAAATCTTGAAAATAAAATATATTATCCGATATAATAAATAAAAATAATATGTTAGTGTAAAAATTATTTGAACTAACAATAACAAACTCAGTGAAACTGTACGCAGATTTTATTTCTAACTTATAAGATGGAGAAACTATTTTTGAAAGATCTCAATTACTCTAATAATGTATATTACTATTTAAACTCAAAAAAGAAAAAGAAAAAGACTTCTTTGAAATAAACAAGATCTTCGAGGAGACAATATACTTAAATGATCTTGACCTCCAACTACCCAAAACAGAAAAAATAATATATTATCTCCTAAGGCAGACATCAATTCTGATTATTACTCCTTCTGTCTCAATTTATGTGACTTACTTTTTTTTTATTCGATCCCAAAAAAATGATACATTTCTATATTAAATAACAATTTAACTATAAAATATCTATTTTACCCTTAATGAAATGATTTAGAGCCACACAAATTTCTACCATTTATTTTGGACCACAAGTTTTAAAAGTCTTTCTTTCTTAAACTTCGTGCCGAGTCAAACTACCTCACATAAAATGGGACGAAGGAAGTATTTTTTATATACTGGTAGCTTTGCTTTCAATTTATATATATATATTATTATTATTATTATTTTTATCGACACCCCAAACAATAAAGGTTAAGTGGTTCCCCTGATTTATTTGGGGTGCATGGGTGGACACTTAATGGGATTACTTGAGTTCAATTCTCACTTTAGCATTTTCCAAAATTTTATTTGACACTATAGTAGTTAGAGTCCATTTTTATTTCTATTTTGGTTGTTTTTTCCTTCTTTAAGAAAAAAAGAGGTATACCCAAAACTTTCTAGTCTAGTGAGTAAAATGATGTAGACATGTCAATTGAAGAAAAACAAATTAACATGTCTATATTAAAAATATGTCTATGTTATTTGAAGAAAAACAAAATTAACATGTCTATATTAAAGATATGTCTTTGTTATTTGAAGAAAACAAATTAACATGCCTATATTAAAGATAGTGGTACCCATATACTATTAATTTTTGTGTACGTCTCTATTTAGACTACACTTATAAAATTACACGAAATATGTTAGTGTCATTGTTGTAGGTGTGAAATAGATTTTGTGCGTAAGATATGTATGAGATCAAATTAAAGTCAAATCTAATATTCAAGAACAATCAAAAGAAAGCCACAAGCTAAGCTTTCTTTTTCATTTTTCAAACTTTAAAACTTTGAATCAAATATATAATTAATATACGCAAGAGATTATTATTCAACATGTCAAAGTCAATCTATAGGCTAATGACATATGGATTTTTTTGTTCATCTTCTTTGCAACTTCTAAAGATATTAACATATCAATATGAGCTATTTTGGAGATGAATTTCCTCCTCCTCTTTCTTTGATTGCAATTTTCGCGATTATCATCGTGTACATGTTGATTTGTTACCTCGTTCTTGATCTAATCGATCAACAACAAGGCGATCCCAACGATGATATGGATGTTGCTCGTGACTCGGGTTTATCTCTTGAAGAGTTGCAAGAAATCAATTGTTTCTACCTCAAAGGACAAGTAAATTACTCAATATGTGCTATTTGTTTGGATGGTCTTGTTGATGCAGAATTGTGCAGAAGTTTTCCAGCTTGTAACCATATGTTTCATGCTCAATGTATTGATCCTTGGTTAGCCAAAAAACCTACTTGTCCAACTTGTCGAACTCCTTTTAGACCACGATTTTCATTCTTAAAGTAAGAAACTAAACAGGACAGTCAAGTCTTACAGTCTAGTGGTATCAGTAAAAGTGAGAATCTTTCCTGTGTCCTTTTGTCCCCTTCCCCAATTCTTTTTTTAAGAAAAAAAAAATACTATACTTCTACGTGTAGCATTAATATTCATACGATAAATTCATAAATATTTCAGCCTAATATCAATAATGTAAATGAAGAGTACACAATTTACAATTATTTTGTAGAGGTAATAGATTCAAATACAGACCATTTTGATTTTTCAACATATGTACACATAGAATATGTTTTAAATCCGCATTTAGTGTGTGAATTAAACAATAAATACGAGGTGTATAATTCTTGTTTCAATGTACGTGAGTGAATATAGATGGATCAAGTGAGAACATTCACACATTTGTCATTGATGTTACTCAACAATCAACAACCCTAAGGTATGGCATGGAGCTAAATAATATTTTTATTAGTATTATTTTCTTACTCCTATTTATTACAAGAGCATGGGGCTCAATGATGATCTAGAAAATCCTATCTATCCAAATGAGTTCCTCTGCTGCTGAACTCCCATCCCCTCTTTTTTGGGTTGCTATTATCGCGATTATCGTGGTACATATGGTAGTTTGTTACCTTGTTCTTGATATGATTGATCAACAAGTAGATTCCAACGATGAGATATCTCGAATGGATGCATATGACTCAGGATTAGCAGTCGAAGAGTTGCAAGGAATCAGTTGCTTCTACCTCGAAGGACAAGCAAATTCATCGATGTGTGTCATTTGCTTGGATAGTCTATGTGAAGCAGAATTGTGCAGAAGTTTTCCTCCTTGTAACCATGTGTTCCATGCTCAATGTGTTGATCCTTGGTTAGCCAAAAAAACAACTTGTCCAACTTGTCGAACGCCTTTAAGACCGTAATTTTCACTCTCATCAGAGTAAGAAATTAGCTGTATCTTCAACATTCATATACTGTTTACTTGTATTATGTCTACTCATAAGTTCATAGTATTCTCCAGCTTTTGTCACTACTAAAATGACTTGTTACATGATGTAAATGAAAGATATACATTATTTTTCGCCTTTTTGATTCTTATAGTCAATGATGACACATGAACAAATGAAATGTATAGTTACTGGGATTAGCTAGGCCGGGGGAGCTAGGCATAAAGGTGTTTGCAACGACAACTATTACAACATTCAACAGCATGAACATAAGCACAATCAGAATGTAGAGTCGGATCCCTTTATATGTATACATAATTTGAGCTGAAAGCAATGGAATCCACAGAAACTCAACCTGTATTTGATTAAAAGACACAAAAACATTTGGTCCGGAGGCATAAAGGTGCTTCCAACGACAACTATTACAACAGTCAACAGTATGAAGAGAGGCAGAGGCAAATACAGAATGTTGAGTCAAGAGGATTCGAAAATGAATGTGATCCTTGTATATGCTGTATGCATACATTTTATTTTATTTTTGGCATGTGTATACATAGTTCGAGCACAAATCAATGAGTTCAATTGAACTCAAAGAACTCGTTCTAGATCAGCCTCGGATCATGAAAGTTGAATAATAAACATAACAACTGCATAACATACATAGACATAAAGCTGCTCCAGCAAATTCAAAAGCCACATTATAATTATTGATAAACCTCAACAATCTCAGGTATAGCATGGAGTTCAATGACTAGCTGTGCTATGTTATCGCCAACTTTCACTTCGAATTCAACATCAGAATGGTTGAACAGTATCACGAAAACAGGATTTTTGTCTAAATCAACCACTCCACCTCCAACATCAATGGAATGATGCCAAGACAAACTTGATCTTGCAGCTACACATATGAAACAAAAGCAGAATCTTTAAAGACAGATTATGTCATTGTAAAACAAAAACGAATACATTCAGATAAGAATGTTGCAGCATACCGACACGACCATAGGTTCCTGGAGGTAAGTCTATGCTTAAGTCAGTGGCAATTTTTGCCTTGCCTCGAGCTGGCACCATAACGTCCCTTGCACTACGAACAAAATAACAATCATGAAAAGAAACAATAGTTGCTCAAGATTTGAATCTATTATTTGTACTTATACAAGGTCTAAGCCAAAACTACTGAGCTCGTGCTCGACTGAAACCCTATCTTTTCTACTAGATCCGCGCCTGTTATCAAACAGTTCTGCTACAGTTTTTGAGACCATAAATATCTTATCCATGATAGCAATCACAGTGCCTGATAATACTTTTAGCAGTGTCCAAACTTAACATATTTATGTATAAAATGGCATATAAAGCCATTTTCTTATCTGTTTTTCTGTCAAGAGTAGAAAATGACAGACTGACAGTTACTTCTATCAGTTGCTGAAGAAAGAAAAAAACATAATAAATCTCTCCCCATGTTCCCTGGACCGCGTTGCGGATCAGGGGAAGGCAAGAGTTAGCCTCAGTATTTCCCATCAATCACGATATTCATCTAACTAGCACTGATAGAAGAGACTCTTTTATGTATCGAAATTAGGCATCCATCTTGTCTATAATCTATTCGTGTTCGATTCCACTCTATAAATAATGAATAGAAATAAACACCAGGTTAAATAGGGATAACAAACCATTTCCTTTTCATTATCAATATTGAATCTCCTAGAGTCGTATTGGTAAAATACTTATCTGCACCTGATGTTTACACCTTATTCGATTTGCTTCAGCAATAATCCATTTGTTGGTCACACGTAAAGTCCACCAAAATTAGCAATTTAAAATGCAGTTGCCGTAACCAACATAATTTGTTAGACAATTAAACTCCAACACTTTTTGACCATTTACCAAAACCAACTCTCAAGCAAAATACTTCACCAATATTAGACACAACTTAGGACAAAAACATTTTATTTATCATTATCAAGACATCTTTTTGGTTTATGTGTCTGGTGTCTACATTGGAGCTCAAAGGAGGAATCTGGATTGTAGCGCCCATTTGAGTGGTGTTCACAACAAGATTTTTTCCATATACAAGATTTAAACTCAAGACTTCTAATTAAGGGTGGAACAGTCTCAGCACTCCACCACAACTCATGTTGGTATCATTAAAACATCAACATATGCAGGGTAATACTTCATACATTACAATAGACCCTTGTGGTCCGGTCCTTATGTGGACCCTACGCATAGCGGAAGGTTAGTGCATCGGGACGATTTTGCTATTATTAGATCAACAATTATAGTCAAGAAACTAATACTACTAATTTGTACCTGAAAAGATCAAAAGCTGCAGAATGAGGGAACATTCTTTTGGGCAAAGTTGCCTTTTCTGATAATCTTCTCACATTCAAGAATGGTATATAACTCTTTATGACTTCACAAATATCAACTGATCCATTTTGGACTGCAAAATTTGTGAACTTTTTTTCTTCTGCCATAATCAGTAAATTAGATTACAAAACAAGAAAATTGTTTACAATTTCAATTTGCAACTATGAGTGAAGACTAATGTACAGATCAATGCTCAATTTAAACTAATCTCTGTTTAATTTTTAATTATTATTCTTTTAGAATAAAGAATTTAAATGTAGCAACTCTGTGTCCAGCTAGCGGAATTCTAATTTATGAAAAAGTTAAAAAATAAAATAAAAAATGACTCCTTTCATAGTAACGTCAACGGTTTTTGGATGATTATGTATGATTGTTGTGTTAGTTGAATGATTGTCTTTTGGGCAAATTATTCGTATATAATAATACAGACAAATATTATAGGAGCGGAGTACGGAGATAGGAGGATAAGGATGTTGGGATGGGGCTAAAGATCGGTGTATTGAAGGGTGAAGAGTACACAATCAAAATTATATGGCACGTAAAGTTGATTCACTCGGTCAAGTTAACATACTGTGTGTCGATCCGCCTAGGCTAAGATTTGGGGCGTGACACCTGGCCCAAGTGGTAATGCCAAAGGTGCTTGTAGAGCTTGTTTTCTCTACGTTTATTGGATGAGTCATTTTCCTCATTTTTAAGAAACTTATTTTGTTAAAAAAAATATTTTTCAAAAGTTTTAACCAATTTTACTTAAAAATTTGAAAAATACTTTTTGGTGGTAAGGTGAAACATGATTTTTTAATTTATCTACTCTCTAGTTCATAGCAAATTACAATGTGTTTTTAGGTATTTACTTACTCTATCAAAAGTGTAACATGTAATTTTGTATAGTAAAATTAAGTGGACAAATACCCTGTACATACCTTAAATTCTTTAGTAATTTGGCTATTTCTAAAATTTTGAGAGGGGCATCGGAAAAAGACAAAATTTGAGAGAATTCAATAAAGATAAAAAATATTTAATGAATCTTTTCATTTAAATTTTAATAGATAAAATTATCAAATTGATTATTCAGTACACGTATTGATAAAAAAATAATCTAATAAAATAGTTAAATACGAGTAAATTAAATGAAAAAACACACCATCAAAGAATTAAAAAGAAGCATTGGCAGGAGAAAAAAAGTAGTACTACTAGAATAAACCTTGAGGTAGCTAGCACAAGGTATTTTACTATCTTATATATTTTTTTTAAATATGAAAAAATACCACCCCCCCAAAAAAAAGGGAAAATCAAACGGTTTTCTACTAATCATGTCTAATTTTATAGGTATGATATTTTTTTTTTAATGTCGTTCGATGCCTGATATTCTATATTCACTTTGAATCCGACTAATTAATTAGAAGAATCCAATTTAGAAATAAAGTGCTCCCTATCAATCAAATAATACAAATAAAAGACACAAGAAATAAATCTTTTACAAAGCATCTACTCTTTTATATATATATAATGTAGTTATGTGTCACAAAGAAATTGCCTTGGAAAAAGAAATTCGTGTGATATAATTTGTTTATTTTTTTAAATATTATAAAAGCATAACATATTACAATATATTTGTAGAAAAAAATAACTTTAAAATCCGTGTAATATGCATTATGATAAAGGATGTGAGTGGCATCATCATAATTCTTATCAATACAAAAGTCCTTTGTGAAACCATTTTAAAAATTGCTTATATCCTTCCAAGTTCCAACAACTAGTTTGGATTATGTTAGAAAAAAAGATTAAGGCATATATTAACTCATGTAGGATCCATTTCAAAGAAACAATAATGGGCTTTGAGGATGCACCATCACTAGCATCTTTTTTCAATTAGGTAAGTTCTAACATAATAAAATTTGATTTTATCAGCTTTGAATGAGATATTTTTATTATATAATTCTTTTTTTAGAACATAAATTAAAATTTAATATTATCTTAAATATTTTGATGTTTTGTCTCCCTTTAAGAATCATTGTGGCTTTGCTTGAAACTGCATATCATGATTAATTTCGATTTATAATTGAATTATTATGAGGTCATCGATGTTGACCACGTAAATTCATTGAAAAATAAGTAATTATGGGCTAATATATGGTATCCACTCCATAAGTTACTTTCAATACTTGTATAATATTGGCTACACAAAGAAGTAGATTGGGCTCATTGGGTATAAAAAAATGAATTGCTTGTTAATGTTGAGTATATTTGAAGCAAAATTAAACTATTCTTCTTTTTCAATTATATTTGAGGCAGAAAATAAAAAATATACAAGGTTAATTATAAATGTTAGTGATGCAAACTTTATTTGTGTTGTTAGCATCCCTCAAATTTCAAAAGTTCATATAAAGGTTGAGCCCAACAAACTTGTATTCATCAAAGTAAACCGATAAGTCAAATATATGAAATCCTTAACTTGAACAAGTAAATTTTTTTGATTTTTTATTAAGATTTAAAGGATCAATTTCATGAATTTTTAAAAAACATATTTTTAGGAATCTGATGTCAAATTAAAATACTAAATATTTGCCAGAGTCATTAGAAGTTCACTTTGCTTTTGTACTTTTCTCAAACATAGGATTTACCTAGTGTAATATACCTCTTATATGATTTGCAATTTTACCCAATACCTATTCAAATAATAGTAGCTACCTATTCTCTTGTCCTCCACAAAAAAAATCGTACTTTCAATTTCTTTATCTCAATTTATATTATAATATTTAATTAAATTTTCAATTTTCTTAAAAGTAAAAACTTACATTATTTATTTATAACAAAAATACTCAAATAGTATCAAATGCTTATAACAATTCATGTCTTATTATTAATAATATTAAAAGCAAACAATATCAAATAAATAAAATAGTAAAATATCATAAATGTTTTAACCCTTTTTTTTAATTTTGGAAGGTGAAAAAGAAGAAGATAAAAGACAAATAAAAAATAATAATAGGAGTAGGATATGGCTAACTTGCGCCGAAGGTTGACACGTCATTAAACGTAACCCAAGTTTTCGATTAGCCTCTACCCTTTTGCCCTATATTCACCCCCGCCTAAGCTTCTTCTCCCCTTCTTCCCTCCTCTCACAAAGCAGCATAAATTAGGGTTTTCTTTGAGCGCTTCTTCACTTTTTCTCCTTCCGATCATCAGCCATGGGTGACAAAACTCAATTTGATTCTCGCCTTAATCAGATCTCCAAAGGTTAAATTTTACTTTTTTCGCACTTTTTTCAGCTTCGAAATTCTTCAATAGATGCATTTTCCCCTCTTGTTTGTCTTATCGTAACGAGATGAATGTATGTTATCGTTGTGAAAATGAAAGATTGTAGTTTCATCTGTGTTCTACTGTTGCCGCCACTGTGGGTTTAGGGTTTCTATGTGGTTGATTGAGCTTCGCCCTGCTGAAGACAGTGTTCGGGAGCATAAAAAAGTTCGAGTTTTGTTACTGTATAAAATATCACTCGGTTATAAAGTTGTGATTTTTCTGTATGTTTGATGAATAATACTTTAAGGAGATTTTTTTTTGCTACCAATACTTTTATACTCAAAAAAATTGACTTTGCAGTTGGAATGTTCATGTTTGAGTTTTTTTTAACTATATAAAACATCACTCGGTTAAAAAGTTGTGATTTTTTTTGTATGTTTGATGAATAATACTTTAAGGAGATTTTTTGTGTGTGCGCTTTGTTTTTCCATTCAATACTTATATACAAGAAATTGACTTTGTGCTGATGTTTTGTGTTTTCTTACTATAGAAAATATCAGTTGGTTATAAAGATATGATTTTTTTGTATGTTTGATGAATAATACTTTAGGGAGATTTTTAGTGTGTCTGCTTATTTTCCTATCAATACTTTTATACTCGTTGAAATTGATTTTGATGTAGGAATGTTGATGTTTGAGTTTTCTTTTTATAGGAAATATCATTTGGTAATGAAGTTGTGATTTTTTTGTATGTTTGACAAGTAATATACTATAGGGAGATCTTTTTTTGTGTGCGTCTGTTTTGTTCATATAAGTATACTTTATGTTTGATGAATAATACAATAGGGAGATTTTTTTGTGTGTCTGTTTTATTCCTATCAATACTTTTATACACAAAGAAATTGGCTTCGAAGTATGAATGCAGTTGTTTGAGTTTTCTTATTAAAGAAAATATCACTTGGTTAATTTTTCGTATGTTTGATGAATAGTACTATAGGGAGATTTTTTTGTGCGTCTGTTTTGTTCCTATCAATACTTCTGACTCTGTAGTTGGAATGCTGATGTTTTGAGTTTTCTTACTTAGAAAATGTCACTCGGTTATGAAGATGTGATTTTTTTTGTATGTTTGATGAATAATACTTTAGGGAGATTTTTTTGTGTGCTTTTTTTTCCCTTTGCTATCAACACTTTTATACTCAAAGAAATTGACTTTGCAGTAGGAACACTGATGTTTGAGTTTTCTTACTATAGGAAGTATCACTTGGTTATAAAGTTGTGATTTTTTATATGTCTGATCAATAATACTACTTGGAGATTTTGTGTGTGTTTGTATTTTTCCTTCAGCTTGGTGCCTACCATTACTTTTATCCTTGACGAAATTGACTTTGTGGTGGTAGCTGGTAATGTTTCTTAACAATTGACTAGTCTCGTGTTTGAGTGTTTTAATGATGTTAGAAGTTTTGGTGAGTTGCTTTGTATTGTCCAGTCTTAGGACCAAGCGTAGCCTTCGGAACTTGGGATAGTGGGCCTGCCTGTTTATCCTTCTATCTTTAAATACCAGGTTTAGTTTGCATTGTGCGAGGCTCAAACCCGTAACATAAGTCATAGATTCCTCAACCTCTAAAATTAAACCAAGTCATGAAGGCAAACACACCTAAGAACAATGCACATGAAAACAAACGCACCCCTCTCTCTTTTATCACCTTTGATCCTCTTATTGCCTCACCTAAGAACAATGCACATGAAAATAGACATTGAACATTGTGGAATCATCTCAGAGGACTTGCTCATCTTGTTCGACATGTGCGATACTTCATACCTTTGTTGAAAGTGATGATTCTAATCTTGTCCAATCTTGTATCACCATATATCCATCTTAACATATGTATTCTTACAATTATATATCTTACTGGTATTATATCCTTAGACACTCAATAGTCACTTCCAATATACCATTCCTGGTCTGGAAACCATTTTGCATCCAGTGTTGTTAAAGGCTTGCTCAAAGCACATTTAAGCCCTGAAACTCTGTAATTCCAACCTGTGTGCTTTTCCTCACTTAGTTGGTGCTTTAGTGCAGGCATCAAGGTGCTAATTCTCGGGCACATCTTCACCAAGCTCAATCTTTAAAAGCACAATACTAGACAGTAATATATATATATATATATACACACACACACACATACATGATACTTCTCTTTGCTAAAACGTACTCACTATTTGCACTTTGCTCTTGAAATCCAATATATTTTGGTGCTTTTTGCTTTTGACTACTTGCTTGCCTTTCATGGTACCTGTTAATTGGCCAATTTAGTGGGTCAAAACTTCAAAAAAAAAATTCTCAAAGGATAACTTAATGAAGTATGTGAGCAACTAACTACTAATAATGATAGACCTCAGCATTGCTTACAACCATGTTAGACAAAGCTTCTTGTCTTTTGCTAGTATTAGTGCTGATGGTTTGATTTGGAGATGAAAACTGGGGAAATGAGTTTAGGCATGATTAATTGGCCTTAGTCCTTACCATGAAGGAGGAAAGAGCATGTGATGTAGAATTAAGTGAAGCAAAAATATCTAAGAACAAGCATATTTACATGCTGAAATAAGCATTTGAAGCCCTTGATTTCAGATGTTATCTAGGAGTATCTTTTTGTAGTTATGAGAGATAAGAAGTGACTATTACTGCATGTAAGCTAGGTATCCTGTGTTGCTGAAAGGCAAATTTAATTCATATAAATCTTCTGATTTTTTTGGCAAGTTCTCATTGAGCGCTACTTAAATTGAAGGTGGGATCTTATTTCTTGAATGTATCGTTATGTTTATCTGTTTTACATGCCTTTGATCAGTTATAAGCCTTCCAAATTCCTTACTCCTGTAAATAATTTTGATGCAGACCCTTGGTATTTCTATGAATGGAAGAGGTTTCATATAATAACTTGTAGGGATTATACAGAACCTCTTATTTTGCTTATTAACATAATCCAGTAAGCAGTAGGCTTTATTTTCTTACCTCGTCAAAAGGGTGTTTTGATTCCAATTTGTATTTGTTGTAGTGCAAGATTATGTCTTTATAGATAAGTTATTTTTGATACATGTAGATGTGCAAGGACCCAACGATTCCATTCCGCTTTCACCGCAGTGGCTCCTGCCAAAACCAGGGGAAAGTAAGGCTGGGATAGTTACCGGGGTACGTTCATTACTGCTTTGGATTTCCTTGTTTAAACCCTGTACCGTTCACACTTTTGAGAAACATTTTGGTGTTGGGTTTGAAGCAGTTGAGGTTTTCTGCTTAAATTGTGTAGCGTTCTTATTAAACTGTTAATTCATAAACTAGCCTGATGTTTTTTTTCATCTATTGGTGTTTAAATGCAGGACAACCATCTCAACATACATCCGGGGTATGGTATTCGTTCAGAGTTAGCGAAATTCCCTGGGATGGGTGATGATATGCATGATAATCAAAAGAAGAAAGATGTTTTTAGGCCATCTGTGCTCGATATGGAATCAGGTCGACGGGATCGCTGGCGTGATGAAGAAAGGGACACCAATTCTGCTGTTCGAAGGGACCGCTGGAGGGAGGGAGATAAGGAGATTAGTGATGGCCGCAAGGTGGAGCGCTGGTCAGACTCCTCTGGCAGACATCATGGAGAAGCACGACGTGTTCCAGGTGAAAGATGGACTGATTCTGGAAATAGGGAAAACAATCACGATCAGCGTCGAGAGAGCAAATGGAACACGCGCTGGGGA
The DNA here is from genome assembly GCA_029582725.1 of Solanum chiquidenum. Taxonomy (NCBI): domain Eukaryota; kingdom Viridiplantae; phylum Streptophyta; class Magnoliopsida; order Solanales; family Solanaceae; genus Solanum; species Solanum chiquidenum. The sequence goes on from JAJOOS010002701.1 coordinate 20,933, forward strand.
CCTGATGAGAAGGAAGCAGATGCTGTCCGTGAGAAATGGAGCAATTCTAGCAAAGATGCTGAAATGCATCTTGAGAAGGGGTCTCCAGGTCTTGCCTATCATGGAAAGGATGAGAGAGAGGGTGACCACTATCGGCCATGGAGATCTACGTCTCACGGCAGGGGAAGGTCAGAACCTACTCATCAGGCTTTTACACCAAACAAACAAGTTCCTACATTTTCTCATGGCCGGGGACGTGAAGATGGTGCTACCGCTACTTTTTCTCTAGGTAGGGGTCGTGCTCTCTCTGGAGGGAGCCCCATGATAAAGGGCTCTCCTCATGTGCAGTCATTCGGGGCATTCTCAGAGAAAGCTGAAAGTGTTTCCTCTCCTATACAATACAGTCGGATAAAAATGCTTGATGTGTATAGAGTTACAGACATGCAGTCCTGTAGCAACTTTTCGGATGTGATTGTGCAAGTTCCTTCACTTACACAAGATGAACCTCTGGAACCTCTTGCATTATGTGCACCCAGTCCGGAGGAATTGGTAACTTTCAGAGAGACTTGAAACTGATATTACTTAGTTGAATTGGATTTTGATCTGATGTTAATTAGTTTAAATGAAGTAACTGCTCAAGTTTATGTATAGGCTATCTTGAAGGGAATTGATAAGGGGGATGTTCTGAGTAGTGGAGCTCCGCAGATTACTAAAGATGGAGCGTTAGGTCGAAACTCAACTGAATATAATCAGCCAAGGCGCGGCAAACTAGGTACTTCTAATTCTTAGATCAGTTGGGGGATTTCTGAATCTCGATTAATTAAGCTCTCAAATTAGTATGTTTTGTGCTATGGTTTTGATTGCCATCATTTCTTCAAATGTACAGGTAGCAGAGAAGATTTATCATTTGATGATTCAAGAGAAGAAAGTACTGACAATGCAAAAGGTGACTAACTATGAATCACCCAAAGGGCTTTTTCTTCGGAAAGTTACATTCTTATGGGTCCAGTTCTAAATCTGAGACTAGAGTTTAGAGAGATTTTCTGATCCCAAATTAGGTGCTGTATGTATATGTGTGGATATCTATCTCTTGATGTACGGTGCAGTTCATCAGGATGCAGTAACAAAAACAAATCTATAATCTTATTAAGATTTGGAGTCCTGTTAAAATTTCGAGATCCAAATACTTAAAGCTAGTCTGTTGGTTATACATATCTTTCAATAAGCAGAGTTGTCTTCTGAGAGAGCTGCTTTTGAATTATGGTGGTACTTGTTAAGAGATCTATCAATTATGCTTCTTTTTTATCTGTAATTGGGTTTCAGTAGATTGTCTTAACTTGTTATTTTTAATGTTCAGTTTCAGTAGAAGACAGTATTCCTCATAGAGAACGGGAGTCTGTCAATAGAGATCCAAGCACACCAGGACACTCACCTGTTCCCCATGGTGGCGGCTTATGGCGATCATCTTCAATTGGTGCACGTTCACATCTGGCGGCTAATGATGCTAGAGAAATGCCACCTGATGTCAGGTCAAGAACATCTGACATTGGATGGCTCCAGAACCAGAAGGATAAGAATACAGAGCGGGAAAGAGATCTTGCAGATCCTTCTTACCCCAAAAACGAAGGATCTAAATGGCAGTTTGGAGATGATCCTATTCTCAAAAGACAATTATCTGCTGCCATGGACAAAGAGTTGGAGATGAGGAAAATTTCACAATCATCTCCGGAGGACCTGGTTCTATATTACAAAGATCCACAAGGCTCAATTCAAGGTCCTTTCTCAGGTAGTGATATTATTGGATGGTTTGAGGCTGGATATTTTGGCATAGATTTACTAGTTCGATTAGCTACTGCACCGCATGATTCACCATTTTATCTGCTTGGGGATGTTATGCCCCACTTGCGTGCTAAGGCTCGGCCACCTCCTGGATTTGGAGCACCAAAGCCAAATGCAGATGCTCCGGGGGGTTTGAACGTGAGCAGCTTCACAAAACTTCATGCAGGTTCAAGTGAGATTGATATGGTAAAGAGTGAAATGAATTACAAGCATGGCTCAACAACAGAGGCTGAAAATAGATTCTTGGAGTCACTGATGGCTGGCAAAGTAGGCCATGCACCGCTTGACAAGTTTGCTCAGTCTGAAGGTTGGTTTGAATTTATTTTTTGAGTTGTATTCATCTGAATTTTGCATTATTGTTGTCTATGCTCATATTTTTGTATCAATAACTGAAGCTTCAAAAATTGGAAAGACGTGCATTAATATTTAACTGATGATTGGTGATTGCTTTTCTTGCTCAGCAGGCATTCCGGCTTATGGTGCAAATAGTATTGGTGCTGTTCCTCCTATGGTAGCTGAAAGTGGAGATAATCTGTATCTCTTGGCTAAACAGATTGCTCTTGAGAGACAGAAATCTCTACCAAAGCCCTATCCTCTTTGGCCCGGGAGAGATGCACCATCTGTTGTTCCAAATGCGGATATTGTTCAAGATCCTTTACCTCATTCTCAACGGCCTTCAATGGCTGAAAATATTCGCCAGCAGCCCCATAATCAGAATGCTGATTTGATGTCTCTACTTCAGGGCATACCAGACAGATCAGCTGGTATTAGTAGCGGTCTTAGTGGTTGGTCTAATTTCTCCGTCCAAGGGGGATTAGAACCGCTTCAGGAAAGGATGGAGATGCATCAAGGTCAGAGTATGCCCCCTCAATCTGCCTTTGGAATGCAACAACAGAGGCTACACCCACAGAATCCACCTATGACCAACTTACTGGGTGCCATGGATAATACATCCAGCATTTTGGCTACTGAAAAGCTACTTTCATCTGGAGTTCAAGATCCACAGCTGTTAAATCTATTGCAGCAACAGTACTTGCTGCAGCTACAGTCTCAGGCAGCACAAGGACCACAACAATTGTCAGTGTTAGACAAGTTGTTGATGCTCAAGCAACAGCAGCAGAAACAGGAGGAACAGCAACTAATATTGCGCCAGCAGCAGCAGAAACAGGAGGAACAGCAACTAATATTGCGCCAGCAGCAGCAGTTGCTCTCTCAAGTTCTGTCTGATCAGCATCCTCATCAGCGATTTGGTGAACAACCTTATGGGAAGTTGCCGACTCCTGGCATATCTGCAGGAAATGCTTCTATGGATCCTACCCTTTTCCCGCCTTCACATAATTTGTTTTCAATGAATACACAAATACAACTTCCAGTTATGGAAGAAGCTCGTGCTTCAAATTTCGTCTTGCCCTCGAGCATTTCTCAGGATGTCAGCCAAATAGGTAGCTCTGAGACCTCATCTGTGCACTTGCCACATCAAATGTTTGGAGATTTTTCCAGTCAGAGGAGTTGGGGTTTAGTGGAACAAATTGATGATGTTCAACCGAAGGTCCCAAGAATGGCAACAGCCATGATTGATCCATCATCACATTCAGAATTTACCAGCAAACATCACCTAGAGAAGAGCTCAGAAAACAATGAACCTCCAGCCACTGCTGAAATTGCCTCTCATTTTCCACATGTTGAACAATTAGAAAAGGCAATTATACCACCACCACCAGCTGTTGATAATGACTTGCATCAGAAAAACAGAGTTGAATCACCACCAGCTGCAGGTCCCTCAGAACCACAGATTGAAGGAGATCTACGTGATGGACTTTCTGTCACTAAGGAAGTGAAAAGTGTTGAAACCCGGGAAGTTAAAAAATCATCTGAAAAGAAGTCCAGGAAGCAGAAGTCTACCAAGGGACAAACTTCGGACTTGGTGAAGGGAGCTTCTAAGTCACAGCCATTGAAGCCCTTGCAATCTGATGCCCCGATTGCTTCTGATTCACAATCTGTTTTAGTTGACAAAGCTACAGCTGTAGGTCCAGCAAGAAGAGAGAGCAAACCTGAAGCAGCTATTGCTGATGTTATGGATGAATATCCAGGGCAAAACCCACCAGTTTCACAGTTCAACTCCCAAGTACAGCCTGGACAGCGAGCTTGGAAACCTGCTCCTGGTTTCAAGCCGAAGTCATTGTTGGAAATTCAAGAGGAAGAGCAGAGGAGAGCACAAGCAGAAATAGCTACTACAGAGGTCGCCACATCTCTGAGCTCCTTGAGTGTGTCTACTCCATGGGCTGGGTTTGTTACTAATTCAGATCATAAATTAGTTAGAGATACTCAGCAAGATGCTGCCAGCACTGATTTGAATATGAATAATTCAGATGTTTCTCTCAACCAGAAGAGTAAGAAAAGTCAATTGCATGATGTACTGGCTGAGAACACTTTGGCCAAGTCAAGCGATAGAGAGAGAGATTTTCCTGATATTACATCTATTCAATCTTCTGTATCTGTCAACGATGATGACAACTTTATTGAAGCTAAAGAAACTAAAAAGAGCCGCAAAAGATCTGCAAAATCTAAGGGTGCAGGAGCGAAGGTCTCAGTGTCCACTGTTGCTTCCGAGGTGTCTATTGTATCAAGTCCTATTGACAAAGTCAAAATCTCGCGTCAGGTACAACCTGACCAGGAAGTATTACCTGCTATACCATCTGGACCTTCGCTAGGAGATTTTGTTGTTTGGAAGGGCGAGTCTGCAAGTTCTTCTCCTATTCCTGTTCCAGCATGGTCCACTGACGCTGGGAAACCCTCAAAACCCACATCCTTACGGGACATCCTAAAGGAACAAGAAAAGAAGGTTTCTTCTGGACAGCAGCATATACCAGTGCCAACACAGAAATCTGTGCCAAATCCACCTGCCAGAGTAGGTGGTCCATCATGGTCTGCCACTGGTTCATCGCCCGCCAAGGCATCTCCTATTCAGATCAACTCACAAGCTGGCACTAATTCAAAAAATAAAGTGGAGGATGATTTGTTTTGGGGCCCAATAGATCATCCCAAGCAAGAGGCAAAGCAGTACGACCATTTCCTTCCTCTCTATTAGCTCTTCTCCCTTATCTCTTTTTCATTCTTTTTTTTTTTTTTTGAGAGATCCCTTCTCTTTGTTGGTTGTAATGCCTGCAGGTCTGAATATCCTCAGCTTGGAAGTCAAGGCAGTTGGGGAAGCAAGACCACACCAGTGAAAGGAAGCCTTGGCGGTTCATTGAGCAGGCAGAAGTCTGTTAGCGGTAAGCCTGCAGAACGTTTACTATCCTCATCTCCTGCATCAGCTCACTCGTCCCTGAAAGGGAAGAAGGATGCTTTAACAAAGCATTCAGGTAACCATATGTTCTTTTAAGAACTAATCAAGATCTAAAGTAAACAATGTTTCTTAGCGGAAAAAGAAAAAAATAAATTTAACAAAACTTTCTTCATTGTTTCAGAAGCAATGGATTTCAGAGAGTGGTGTGAGAATGAATGTGATAGGCTCATTGGTACTAGAGGTATTTTGTAGAACTGCTACTCATTTGATTTAAATATCACTCTTTTGGAATACATTATCATCCCATATATTTTGAACTGTGTCAGTAGATGTGGAATTTCTTGAATCCTACACTTTATTCTCTCTTTGATATGACTCTTGAATCTTACACACAGGGCAACCTGAGAGTATCTACATAGAACTATACTGACAGTTTGTCTGATGTGTTTCCAAATTCTTTTTGTTCATTCAGATACTAGCTTTCTGGACTTCTGTTTCAAGCAATCCAAGTCAGAGGCTGAAATTCTTCTGATAGAGAATCTTGGCTCTTATGATCCTGATCATGAGTTCATTGACAAGTTTCTTAACTACAAAGACTTTTTACCTGCGGATGTTTTTGACATGGCCTTCCAGGGTCAGAATGATCGTAAGGTCACTGGTGCAAGTGCCAAAGATGTGACTTCTAACAGTGTTGGCTTTGACCAGGGTAACTCAAGTGTTCAGGATTGGGCCACAAAAGGAGGAAAGAAGAAGGGTAAGAAGGGGAAGAAGGTTAACCTTTCAGAGTTGGGCTTCAATGTGGTTAGTAACCGTATAATGATGGGAGAGATTCAGACTGTGGAAGATTAGGTAGAGTGAGGAATGGTACATACTTTGTGTTTGAGAAATGTTTGTAAATGCTTTAGGATTATCCAGCAACAGAAGCAGTACTATTTAATCTGCTCAAAGCAATTTTTGTGATACTATTTCTGACTTTAGGTCTTCTAAATCAGATTCAATCAGAATTAAACCTAGAGCTCTTTTTCATGTTTGTCCTCCACCCTTTTTGTTTTGTAATACTCAACGTTGTAATGCATCCTGAGAGAGATGCTCTAGCTGAGGTGGGTTCATTAGTGTCCCTGCATTATAGTTTCCAGATTATTTAGTTTCTAGTAGAAAGTTATTGAACTCAGTTATTTTGCAGGACCCTTTAAAGGTTTATGCAATAAATTTAATCTGCCTTTTTTAATGAATGCTATGTTGATGTTGTGGACACTGTACATGGATATGTCTGGTGTCCATGTTCCTATAATCTAGTACTCCGTTCGTTACTCGACATGGGAGTTAAAAAAAAAATAGAGTTGAGATATAGATACTTGTGCATAAAATGGGATTAGGTAGAATAGTTGCATTTTGTACAAAAGAGACTGGATCAAATCTTCACTATTTGTTGAGCTTTGATACTACAAAGAACAATGCAATGAGTTATAACTTATAAGCAATCAATAACAAGATTCGTGATATCGTTGTGGACCAAAGAGTCGCTGTGTTTTCTGCACTAGTACCAGAAATGACTTTTGGTGTGTATTTTCGCGATGGTTCTTCTATATGGTGAAGTTGGAAGTTAACCTGTTGCTAAATTGAAATTAAATCTTTCACTATGAAAATGTATACTTTTCCCAGTAAGCAAAAAAGTAGGTTTGAGGTTACGAAGTCACTTAGTCAAGGGTTTCAATTCTGCTTTCGGAAAACTTTGCATGATGTGCTTAGCCGTTTGCTTGATCACGATGAAGTTGCAAGGAAACCTGTGGCTAAGTAAGATCTTTCGCGATGAAAATGCACTATTTTCCCAACTTCGCATTTGTTGTCAAGAGTAGATGTGCTTACCCATTTGTGCTTGCCATCCTTGCACAGGAATCATGCTAATCTTCTTTGTATCATTCCAATTTCATCGGAAGTACCCGGAGAGACTACATTTTGGTCCTCAACTTTGCCCTATTCTTTGAATAATGAAGTGTCATTTCAGTTCAATCAAAGATGAGATTAAATTATCGTGGTCCTGATCTATAATAGCACTCATGGTATTCAAGTAGCTCTGGTCTATGAGATATCTTTCACCTATTGCTTCACAATTTTTGTTTGGGGGTGGGGGTAATAAAGCAGAAGTAATTAACCAACTGGCTTTGAAATGGCATATTATTAAGTGGGAACAATCAAAAGGAAGACCTTTGCCTTCACTAAATTTTGATCTTATAATATATCTAAATAAAGCTCTAGTAGTAGTAGTAGTATAAATACAAGTAACGAACTTTGACTACCAAGAAGAATGAGTTCAACCACAACTCTGTTGCATCTACCTTCATCTCAATTCTCAACATAACCATTGCCCTCCCCATTATTTCTGTTTCTTTGTAGTTGTCGCCTTCGCCGGACTTTTCGATCCTTTTTCTTTTGCTGCTTCTCTGTTCATATTCATAACCAACCAGATCCAACAATAGTTCGTTAGATGTAAATTTTGTTGAGAGTATAATTAAATAAATAAATGTATGCTCTTTAATGGTTCAAACTTTTGGATGAGATTATTATACACTTCAACATGATATCAAAGCAGACAGTGGTTGGAATCTCACTATCATATCCTTTATCAAACAACGTATTTGATGGGAACTTAGTCTCTCAGTTCAACAAATTCTAGTGTAGATTCATTTTCAAATCATAGGAATTTTAGGAAAACTGTGAACTACCCTTTTGTATTTTTAGGTTATACACACACTATAAAACAGACGTTCTTCAACTTTTAGATGAGATGATCTCAAACTTCAACAAATTCTAGTATAAATTCAGTTTCAAATCTTCTTCGGAATTTAAAGAAAACTTTGGACTAGTACATCTTTTAGGTTGCCCCACAAAAATAACCACCCCATGTGATATAGGACAGTAAGAGTCGCTTGTTAGAAGTAAATACTCTCAGAGATTCAGTTTCAACCTATTTTAGGAAAACTTTGAACTACTCTTCCACACTTTTAAAGTTACTCCTTCAAGACAGAGAACCTCATAAAAAATCATCATCCCATACACTAAAAAGCAGTAAAGAAGTTTTGTTAGAATTCCTCAGTTTTGACCTTTGAACTACTTTTTTTTAATAAGTGTGGTATCCGGACCAGATTGGGTATCTGCTACCTCACCGGCACATGCATCACATAACTCTATCCACTGAGGATTGGAGAGAAATGAAGAGATCACCTAGTGTTTTGCTTCCATTGGAATATGAACTTTAGGCTTCATAGTTCTCAATCTATTTCATTGACCACTGGACCACACCTTTGGGTTTCCCCTCAAGATTAAGTTGCATGCTAAGCTAATCCCATTATT